>PVKA01005424.1:0-68864 GCA_004027165.1 Ctenomys sociabilis | reverse complement strand
CCTGTTAAAGACTGTGGTGTTAGATATTAGGTTTTTCATGTCCATTAAGATTTGTCTTACATAGTTGGGTGCTCCTGTGTTTGGTGCATAGATATTTATGAGTGTTACCTCTTCCTTTTAAATTTTTCCCCTGACCAATATATAATGGACTTCTTTGTCTCATTTGACCCTTCTTGGTTTGAAGTTGAGACTGTCTGAGAACAGAATTGCTACTCTTTCTTTTTTCTCAGGTGCTGGGGCATGTATTATTGTTTTCCATCTTTTGACTTTGAGTCTATGAATGTCCTTTTGAGTTAAATGTGTTTCTTGTATACAGCATATTGTTGGATTTTGTTTCCTAATCCACTGTGCCAGCCTATTTCTCTTAATTGGTGAACTGAGTCCATTTACATTGATGGTTATAATTGAAATGTGTTGATTTATATTTGTCATGATATGTACCTTCTGTGGTTTACTCCTTTGTATCCTGTGTTTAATTATCTGTCCTGTTTAGTGGGTTTCTTCTGTTCTCATTCATGGAGTTCTGGTTATTATGGTCTCTCTCTAGAATATCTTTTTAGCAGCTTGTGAAGGGATGGCTTTGTCATCATGAAATTCTTTAGTTGTTCTTTGTTGTGGAAGTATTTCACTTCTCCGTCAAACTTGAAAGAGAGTTTGATGCTTAAAATGTCTTTTGTCTCTTTTTTATGTATTTGTTACAGGATCTACAGGGTCTCACTACACAGATTGGACTCATAGTGATCCTCCTGTTTTGAACTCCCCAAAGCACTGGGATTACAGGCATGTGCCACCACGCCCAGTCTCAATTGCTGTCTCAGTGTGCCCTGGAGGCAGGGCTGGCACTGCAGGTCCTGGGATCGAAGCCCCAGCCCCTGCTCCTGCTTGCAGGTGTTTTAATCCATTGAGTATTTGGATGGCCCTGTTGTTTTTTTTAAACCAATCTTGCACATTTATATCTGGTAACCTAAACAACTAATTTGAAGATAACATCATGAAACACAGAAACCCTTGTTGAATTTCTAAAAAATAAAGAGAGAGAGAGAAAGATTGTGCCACAGCTGATTTCAAGCTACTGACTTTGTGTCACCAAGTGAGGTGTTGGGAAAACCTGCGCCTCGTCCCTCTCTTGAGCTGGGAGGAGCAGTCTTTAGCACACACAAGGGACTCTGAGAGACTGTAAGAAAACTATAGTGTCTCTGCCACACACATTGAGTAACTGTAGTGGGCATCAAATTTTTGACAATTGTTCGCTTAACATTCCCCCACCTTTTAAAAAAAAAACAGGCACACCTACGGAAACATTGCTTTCTGCACGATTTCATTTTAATGGAACAGAACATGGGAAAAAAAATAAATCAGATTTTTACTTTTTTTCACTAGACTGAAAAACTGGTTTCATCACCCCCCACTATTTTCTTTATAGGTAAATATTTACTTTTGAACTGATGAGTCCTGCATACCTTGTAGTGCTCAATACCATCTTTTAAATGATGTTTCTTTATGTTGTTTACAGAGGCATTAGCTTGGCTTGGCTTTCTGAGAAAATGAGACAATTTTTGTTTCAAAAATCTTTTGTAACAGCATCTGTTAATATATCAAAGCACTAAAGAAATGAACTTCTTTAAAGTTAAAGACACCAAGTCAGCTGTTTGCTTCATCGCCTGAGTACTGATGCATGCCCCCCAGTGTAGGTAGGGTCCTCCCCCTCCCCTGGAACATGTGCTGATGACTGCTGTCTTCACATGTTCCCAATTTCCTGAATTTATCCCCCATGTGCTCCTGTAGTCCATTTTCTTCACACTGCTACAGTACTGGTAGCTTAGTACTTTTTGTGTGTTCTGTGGACTGCCACATCTCTCCACCTGTGCCCCAGGAGAAGGAATTCTACCAGGGCCTACCCCTTATTGACAGTTGAAACTTACTTCACTTGTGTCTTGTGGCATGAAAACTCCAATGTAAAGAGTCTTGGGCCAGCCAAATAGATCAGAAGATTAAAGCACCTGCTTAGGGAGATGTAGGGGTCCGGGGTTTGATCCTGAGGCTTGTTGTGCCAACCCTGCCCCTGGGACACACTGAGATGGCAATTTAGGCTGGATGTGGTGGCTCGCTTGTCATCCCATCTCTTGGGAGGCTGTAAACAGGAGGGTCACTATGAGTCTGATCTCTGCAATGTGACCTGTTCTCAATACAAAAAAAAAAAAAAAACCCATCTAGATTAGAAATCAAAGATACGTTCCATATCCCCAATGCCACCACACTGTTAATAGAAAACTTTAGCCAGGCAAGGTGGTACTGAGCTGTGATTCCTGCTCTCTGCAAGGCTGCAGCAAGATGATGGCGAGTTTGGGTCTAGTGTGAACAACTTATTGCCTTAGTGAGACCTTTACTCAAATTAAAAAAATTAAGAAATAATCCAAGCCTGGTGGCATATGTTTGTAATCCCAGCACTCTGGAAAGTAGAGGCAGGAGGATTGCCAAGTTTGAGTCCAACGTGGGCAACTTGCATCCCAGTGCAAAACCATGTTCCTCTGAAATAGACTGCTGATGTAGCCCAGCAAACAAAAAAGAAAGGAAATCTATCTATCTATCTATCTATCTATCTATCTATCTATCTATCTATCTATCTATCTATCTATCTATCTATCGCAACTTTTTGTGATGAGATTTACATAAAATATGAATGTGTATAATAAACACAGAGCCCTGACAATTTTATTGAGAATTTAAAATATACGTGTCAGCATTGTGTTTGGTATAAAAGCATTGTAATTTTCCTGTTGGACTTCCGTATTTAATTAGTTTAGAAATTAACTCAGTAAAAGAGCTACCTAGATGACCTTTGTTTTCAAAGAATGTGAATTTTATTCTGATTAAAATAGATTCTTTGGAACTGGGAATTGAACTCAGGACCTTGTGTTTGCCAAGCAAGGCTCTGTGCTGCTGAGCTATATCCCTAGCATCCAAAACAAATTCTTGACTTAGGATAGCCACAGCTTTCTTCTCTAGCATTTACTACACTAATATGTCAAATATGTCAAAGGTAGAGCAGAATTTGACTGGAAAAAGGAAGAGAAATTCACTTTTAAAGAGATGTCCAATCACCAGTGCTTCTAACACCTATTATAGTTTCCTTCACAAAAGTGTATGTAGTGATTTTTTGTTCAGAACAGTGCTTTTGAGATACTGCGTGATTCTGACTTCTCAAAGGAAGGTTGAACCATGCTTATAGGACTGACTGGGTGAGGGGAAGAAGCTAACATTCATGAATGCCTGCTTAAGTGGGAACTCTGCCTGAATTCTCACTTAATCGTAGGTGTATTAGTCAGCTTTGTCTGCTATGATAAAACATCATGACTGGGCAGGTTAAACAACAGAAATGTATGTCTTAGAGCTCTAGAGGTTGAGAAGGCTTGCAAAAATCAGGATGGACACCAGCAGATTTGAGATCTGGTGAGGCTCTTTCCTGGCTTATAGATGGCAGCAAGTTGTCTAGCAGTGAAGAGAAAAAGGGCATTTGGTAGATGGAAAAAGTGGGACCTTTAGGGTCTCTTCTTCTAAGGCCCCTGTCTTAGTTATTTTGCTCATTGCTGAGACAAAATACCTGACACCCAAAGCTAAAGGAGGAAAGGTTTGTTTCAGCTCACAATTTGTGGAGGTGTCATTTCATACTTGAACGGTTCCAAGGCCGGGAAGCATGAAAGACAGACATTAGAAAAGAAGACTAATTCATAGAAAAGCAGGCAGGAGGCAGCAAAGGAGCAAGCAGCAGCAGCAACAACGACAACAGCAGCACACCTTTTTTACCTTCTATCTCATCCAAGCCACAAGCCCTCTGGATGGTGCCAGCCACACTCAGGGGGCCCCTTTCCATTATCCATACCCCAACCTATCCTAAACCAATTTAGTTGTCACACACTGTTCTTCCCCATAGCACACACCTTAACCCATCATCACATACCCAAGATTCAGTCACCTCCCAAAGCCCCACCATGAGCTCATAGCATTTTGGGGGGACATATAGATACAAACCACAGCATCCTACCCCTGCCTCTTGGCAAGAGACTAATGTGCATCTCTTTATTTAAAAGGAATAAACTCTATCTCTGAGAGATGCCAAAGTCCTAACATTTTGAGATTTACTGAAAAGTCCTAGTCCAAAGTCTCTTCTGAGATTTAGGGCAAACTCTTAGCTACACATCCCTGTACAAATGAAAAGCAAGTTGAACATTTCTAACATACAATGACAGAACCTTTTTCTAAAAGGTATAAGAAGTGGGGTAAAAAGGAAGGGGACAAAAGCAAGTCCAGGATTCAGCAAGGCAGACACTAAATCCCATTGCTCCATGCATAGTATCTGGTATAATCTGTGACATCCAAAGTGCTTGGGTAGCTCTGCCCTGTGACACTGCTGGTGGTTTTAGCTCTAATTGCTTTTCTTTTGGGCTGGCTTTGCTCACTCCTTGTGGATTTTCTTTGAAGGTCTATATTTTTGGCTTCTCCACCCTTCTAGGGTCTTCACTGCAACTGTGGCTTCACATTCACAGCTTCACACATTGCCTGAGTTCTTAGGGGCACACTGCCTGGAGCCCGGGTGGAAGCCTTCCTGAGTGTACCACTCTTGCATTCCATATGCACCTAAAACCAGCACAACATGGGTGATGCCAAGGTCTGGCCCCGGCTGGGGCACTCACAGGCTTCTTTGTCTCATGGCTGCAAGGGTCAAGTGCTTGGATTGCTGAGCACTCTGAAGAGCAGGAGAGGTGAGCACTCTCTTCCTGAAGCCTCCTTTATCAGGGTGTTTATCCAGGTACAAGGGCAAAGCCCTGTGCCTTAATCACTTCCCCAAAGGCTCAACCTTTTAATGCCACTGCAAGGGGGGTTAAGTTGCAACATTAACTTTAGACGGGCATGCATTCAGACCATTGCATCAATCCACAGTCTCCCACAAATTCATGTCCTTTTCACATATAAGATGTATTCTTTCGAACACCATACAACCTAATTTGTGCTATGGCTTGGGTCTAGATGTCTTCCCAGAGCCTCATGCTGTCATAGGTGGGGTCTTTCCAGAGGTGGCTGGATCTGGAGTGTGTGATGCTGGGATTGATTCATGATACAGTGCTAGACTCAAGAATATGAGGATTAAGGATGGGAATGCTATATGTCCCAAGTCTCCTGCACAAGACATAAGGCATAGAAACAGCTGTGGTTGTTGTTTGTTGATTTTTCCACCTTTCACCCACCATGAACTGCTTCTCCTTTGCAGTGCTGCCCTGCTTTGGGGCCAGCTGATTATGGACCAAAACCTCTATGAATTATAAGCTAAATAAACCTTTCCTCCCTTAAGTGTGGATGTTGGATATCTTGTCTCTGCAACAAGAGAAAAGTAAATAGGACGATTTGTTTTAGCATCAACATTAAAGTCTAAGTTCAGAGTCTCTTCTAAAAGTCATCTAAGTCAGAAACATGAGACTGAAGGTATACTTCATTCGTATGCAAATTACCCTCCAGCTGGGAGCCTGTGAAATCAAACAAATTTCGTGCTCCCAAAGTATAACAGTGGGACTGGCATAGGTAGGTATTGCTATTTGCAGAGGGAGAAATAAGCAGGAAGAAAGCAGCAACACGCCCCCAAGCAAATCCAAGTCAAACAAGGGAAATGACTTTCAGGGTTTTAGGAAAATCTTTGACTCTGTTTCTTGTGTTTTGCCCACTGGTGCAGCCCACACAGCAGGTGTAAAGGAGAGGACCCTGAATCTCTTCTACCAGCTGGTCCTGTACTCTAGTGCTTCTGTGGTTCTGAGGCCTCAGGGTCAGTGCCACTCTCATGGGCCTGTTGTCTCAAAGGTTTTGTGTATCTGGGCTCTGAGGCTCTCTGTGGCATCCCCTGAAATCTGGTGGAGATAGATATGCCTCCCCAGCCCAGGTATGAGCTGCAGAGTTGGGAGTGTGTGAATGCTGCCCAGCTTCATGACCTGCACCTTCCAGAGTACCACTAGAGCCACACCCGAGACAGCTGAGGAGTGCTGACCCAGAAAGCATGCCATGGGCGAGCTTAGCTGTCAATGTGAGTGACTTGGGAGCTACTGCTTCACTAGTGAAGCACACTTCTGGGTGTGTCCAGATGTGCTCAGGAGGGCCACTTCAGGTACCATGTATGGCCCTTGGTTCTTCCCTACCTGGCGCCGTTCCCTTCCTGTGTGCTCTGGCTGCCACCAACTCAGCTTCCTTGTGCACCATGTCTTTTACCATGATGCTCCTTCCATGTATCCAGGTTCTCCTGAGATGATGAGCCGAGCTAAGCTTCTCTTTCTGGAAGTTGTGGCTGTGTGTCAGTGACAGGAGAGCTAACCAATGCAGTGTGACGGAAGAGACCTGAGGTGGTGCTGGGTTGAAAGCACAGGGCCTCTCCTGCAAAACCTTTCCATCCTCAGCATCTTAGCACGAGGCCTGTGGTGGAGAAGCAATCTAGAAGACCTCCGAAGTGCCGCAGGGAGTTATCTTCACCTGCTTGTTAAACAGCACTTGGCTTTCCTCTGTCCGTGTCATCTTGTCTACCAAAGGGTCCTTGGCCACACCCTTGATTTTTCTCCTATTGCACATTTAAACCACAGTAGCTACTATTGTGGGCTGGGGAGCTAGCTCAGTGATAGGAACCTTGCCTGACATGCACAAAGCTTCTCAGTTTGGATCCTCAGCACCACACAAAGAAAGTAAAAGAGACACACACACAAAATCTACTGATACAGAATTTCTTAAGAAGAAATTATACAATTTCTTTCTTTCTTTCTTTCTTTCTTTCTTTCTTTCTTTCTTTCTTTCTTTCTTTCTTTCTTTCTTTCTTTCTTTCTTTCTTTCTTTTTTTGTTTTTTTTTTTTGGTGTAACCGGGGATTGAACTCAGGCACTTGCACTTGCCAGGCAAGTACTTATTCTACTGAACTATCTCCCTGCACCCCATACAATTTTCTTTAGCATTGGTTTTTATACAGTTGTTTTTAAAAACTTAGTCAATCCTCCCATGAATATTTTGGGATGATTACAAATGTCCACTTTACTGAAAGAAAATAAGAAACTGCAATGGGTGAATTCTGAGGGCACAACTATAAGAACTATGATGGACCTGGGGCCCCAGTGCAGGAGCCCATCTAAAACACCTGCTCTGAGGTATTCTTAATCCTCACTGCAGGGCAGAGGCATCAGAGTGGGATGGTCAGATGATTTGATCTTTGCTTTCAGTCATTCACTTACCACTCCCTCACTGAGGAGAGAGTATTTTTCTTATTTATTTATTTATTTATTTATTTATTTATTTATTTATTTATTTAGCAGAACCAGGGATTGAACTCAGGCCCTTGTGCTTGCCAGGGAAGCACTTATTCTACTGAGGCATCTCCCGAGCCCTGAGGAGAGTATTTTTCAAGACACCAAGTGTGTGGCACCTTGGGTACTAGAGCCAAGGAGGAGAGAACATGGTTACAGCCTCGTGCTGGGGACTCAGTTTCCTTCTGTGAGGCTGACAGGCACGAGGCCTGGTCATGTCAGCCTTCTGGGGAGGCTGGTGTTGAGGTTGTTTCTCATTTTATTTTATATACTTTTTCACTTATTTTAAGACAAATCTATGAACCTCTGCTGCCTGAGTAGGTGGTGCCTCAGAAGAAAGGAACTACAAAAACCCCAAATGGTCATCTGCTTGAAAAAATAGTTAATCTGGCATTCATTTCCTGATCTCCGTGGTTCTTACTGTACCGCATGGTCATTAGGTGTAAGTGACTGGCAGTTAGCCAGCATAGCTATCATCAGTACAGCTTTTTCACAAACAAGTCCTCATCCCAATGTTCCCCATTAGGTCTCTAGCTCCAGATCTTGGGTCATTCTGGCTTTGCTGGGGTGGTGTGTGGCTCACAGGTGGGTACAGAGCTGGGCCCTCACTCTGCTCTGTGCACCTGGGCCTTCTGTGGTCCGAGTATCTCTCTCCAGTCTCTCCGTATCTTCTTTCCCATGCCCAGTGGCCTCTCATGCTCTTTCTCCTCCACCGCCAGGGCTGCTTTCAAGGCTCTGTGCTGAGGTCAGTGCTAGGAGGAGGAAGAAAGTCTGCGACTCTGATCGGAGGGCCCTGGCTAATGCTTCTCATCTGCTGGAGAGACCTAGGTGGAGCATGGGAGGGCAGGGGCCGGGGGGGAGGGGGGGGAAAGATGGCCCAGGGTAGGGGGAGGAGAGCCAGACCCAGGCCCTGGATTCTTTTAGATCCAAGCATGCAGGATCCTTGGTGTGATTTTAGTTGTAAAAGGGATTTATTCAAATATCCTCCCTTGAAACCAGATACTCCTTTAATAAGACACAAAGCTTTCAATTACTGATCCAAGTTAAAAATCCGAAAATTCAAACACCCAGAGAAGTACCACTCTGACTTGAAAGGGGTCAATTTTCAGGATAAATATGTTGCTTTCATCTGGGAAGGAGCTGGAAAACGGGAAGCTGGGGGACAGAGAGGGCAGGAAGGTGCCTTTGGGGAAGAAAACTGGACTAGAGGCTCCAGGACAGACAGTCAGGCTTGGTCACAGGTGCCTGCTTTTCTGGGTCTGTTCTAGGACCATGGCAGTTGTTGGGAGTGAGTTACACATGTCCTGAAATGAGAGAGTCACCTCCAACCTGAGGGCTCCCTGCTGTAAGAAGTTTCCATGAAATATAATTTTCAACAACAGAAGATCCACACACTAATAAAGAGAAGTGGGATCACAAAAAAGTTGTCTGACATGCCCTGAATTGTATTTCAGGGAAATAGCTGGAGGGCTTGGGTGGAGTTGTAGGCACAAGACCAAGGTTAAATGACTTTAAGCCACCCAAGAAGAACAATCCTTAAGAAGAAGTGGATGGCCTGGGGTGCAGAGGAAGCCAGTCAGCTGGGGGTGAGTGGACACAGTCCTGTGGCAGTGGCCTTGTGGCGGCATACTTGGTAGGGAGCTCCAGTGGGAAGTTGGAGACATACAACGGCCAGGCCCACATCCTGGTAGGACCCCAGAAGGCTCCCACATGGCCAGGGCTACCCCAGACAACCAGCCACTGGACTTCCCAGGGATGAGGAGGAAGGAGGGTCAAACTGTAAGTTTCCAGCTGAGCCAGAGAAGCAAACAGAGGTCCTCAGTTCACTTTCCTTTCATCAGGGCTTCATGAGAATAGTGGAGTTACTGGCTTCAGGATTAGGCTGATTACAGTGAGTGACAACACACCCAAAAAGAAACCAAAGACAGATGGCTTGCTCTGAGTCATATTTTTCTCTCACACAATATTTAATGTCAGAGAAAGTAGAGAGAGGAAAAAAATATGGCTCAGGAAGATCAGCCTGGTGTAGCACATTCTCTTGCCATGACGGATTTGGTAGCCAGGATTTCACTTAGGAAGTTGGTTGCCCTTTGGGACAGGATACTGAATGCTGTCATTGAGATCAGCATTTCTCAGCAAAATGTTGTTGCTGATCCCAAGGAAAAACATTGGCCCATCTGCAAAGTGTTCATTCTCAAAGCCATCTGATCCAACTTCTCCTCCTAGACAGAATGTTTCTCATAGTATTGTGCCTATCTAACTAATACAAAACAAATATCATATCTATTTATGTATTATGTGAATAATATGTGCAATATTTCGTATCTGATTGAGAACTTTTTCTTATCAGAAGGAGAGTGGAGGTCAGTCTGTATGCCAAGATCCTTGGTCTGGAGTTGAGAATTCTATTCTGGGCCTACCGATCCATACTGCAGGCCACAGAGGGAGTAAGCTCTGTAGACTTTTTTTCTCAGTGGGTTGATGGAGCATGAGTACCATGTTGTCCAGTCACAGGAGCTCTCCAGGGTGTCTCCCACATGTTTCTACCATGTAGCTTTTAAGAAGTTAGGACCTGTGTAGATAGAGCAGGTCAGACTCTACAGGGGAGTGGACTCGTGTCATGTGGAGACGTCACTATCCCACTTGGAGGATGCGCAGACCTCTCACCGACTCACAGTTAGCCATGTTGGGAAGGTGCGGATGGTTTTGTACATGAACTATCTCTTAATTAGACTTGTTATTGGATCTGTGGCTAATGCTTAAGCATATCATTAAACACATGCTGTCATCTTTGTGAACCTTTGATCAATTCCACCCTCAGAGGATTGTGAGTGGTTTTCCACCAGGGTGAAATCAATCCTGGTTCTCCCAAACCCACACCAGCTTTCTCTGGCTTACTGTCTCCACCAGCACTGGGGATTTCTTTAGCTATCCTCTCAGTCCACGTCGTCTAACTTACATCCCACATAAGATAGCCATGAGCTTCCGTTTATCACTGGCAATTCGCAATGCTTGCTGTTCCAGATGCTTTTCCATTCTGTGTGCTCAAAAATCTCTACAAGACAGATATTATTAGCATTTTCATTTTTATGGATAGAGAAAGCTCAGCATCGAAATCCCTGCAGTTTCTGCAGGTCCTATAGCTTGTCAAAGTACTAAGGCAAAGGTATACAGCTGCACTCCAGATGCCAGCCTTCTCCACAGGCCTGGCACTGGAGGCGGGCATCTCAAAGGGCAGCATAAGCATGGTCACACACTGTGCCAGGGGACATGACAGGCCTTTCCACACAAGAAGGTCTTGGGCTCCTCACTTGATATGGATCAGAGAATCTTTTCAAAATCCCTTCCGTGCTTTGAAGTGAAGCCATGCTCGGGGCAAGAATCTTACACACTATGAGCTGAGCGTCAGTGCAGTACAGGTATTTGATGAGTGTTCACCAAGAGGAAGCAGCTTACGTGGGTGCCTGTGTGTGCAGAGGCATGGGTGTTCGGTTTGCCTCACAGAGGCCTGAGCATTGGTGGCCTCAGGGGTCCATGAACCTGTATTTGAGGATGATAAGCCACAGACAGGTAAGAGCTGTCCCACACTTAAAAGCCATGAAAGAGTCAACAGTGGTGTTTCCTATTCATGAATCATGAAAAAAAATGTATTTTATTTAAAATCAAAACTTCTAACTGGAAGGACAGATCTCTTCCAAAGCGTGTGTTTCGTTTTGTCATTGGCCTAGTTATGGAACATCTAACATAACTGAGCAATAATGGGTTAGAACAGAGTGTGTTGAGAGTGACTCCTGCACCCCCCTGGGAAGCCAGGGGTCCTGCGCAGTGACGCCAGTGTCCACGTCCTGTAGGGATGAGGCTGAGCTACAGAATTTGGAAAGGGTAATGAGCTACTCTCTCTTCGTGGGGATACAGCACCAGATTCTACAGAACCATCCGCCTGCCTCACTTGTCCAACACATATAGTGCAAATGTATGTTTCAAGGTGCAGTGCTGGGTTCATGGTGCTTTGAGGCCAGGCAGACAATCTTCTAAGCAGATTTGGCCCTTCTGGGTGAGTGAGGATCCTAGCTTTCTTTCTCAGCCTTATCCTCCTGCTAGAACCAAAGGACGGCATTTTAATATAAAAATAAAAAGGATGAAAAGCAAAATATCCCAGGGTAGCAACCTTTAAGGATTAATCTTCCCTTCTTTTGGCTCTTCTCTCCTCCTTGAAGGGTTAAGTATGTAGAGGGAAGAATTGCTAGACTTTGTGTCTGTGCTTGGTGGGAACTATTAAATTACTGCTGCATGTTTCTGATTGTAACACACATCGGTGCCTGCGTGGTCCCGGGCCGCATGGGCCCCAGTGGCCTGCTGGTGCCTGTGCCGCCCCACAACCCACACTTGCTCGTGGGGGCCTCTCAGTGGCACGGAAACAGAGTGGGTTTTTTAGTCTGAGAGCAAAGATGGGAGCAAGTGCTGGCAGAGGGGAAGGAAACAGGCAATAAAACCGAGAGCTGAGCGGCTTACTGGAGCCAGGACGCTGGGTTGGCTTAATTGCTCTGAAATGAAAAAGATTCGGGGGTTTTTGTGAAATCCCATAGGTACACTTGCCAAGCCTCAAATATTAGATTGAATTACAGCTTCTAATCCCTCCCCTCTGCCTCTGGCCATGTGTCTCTTTTCTTTTGGAGATTTGTCCCCAACTTCAGGGCCTGGGAGAAGAGAGGTTAACAGAATGGGGCCAGGCTCCCAGGAGGCACCCCACCACCCCCTTTCCCAGGCTGCGAGTCCATAAAAACCCATACCGAGGTGCTCTCACGGGCCCCTCACCAGGGCCTGCCAACAGGCACCCAGCAGTGCCTGCCCAGAACTCTGGAATCATTTAGAAGGAAATGTCTCACCCACAGCCCAGGAGGCTGCTTCCAGGCCCCTTGGTGATTGCAAATGTGTTCAGTCATTGTTCTGGGGGCAGATCCATGGCTTCTATTGGAATCTTAAAGCAATCTTTTGGTAAAAAAAAAAAGTTTAAAACACTGATAGAAATAACAGAATAATACAGTTAGGGGCTCTCTTGGGGAGGGGATAATTTTCAGGAATGATGAAAGGAAGAAGGGAGAGAAGAGATGGGGCTGCTTGAAGCCAGAAGGCGCCAAATGGGAGTGGGCTTTGGGATGACTAAGTGTGGGAAGCATTCCTCATCTGACCTAACTCAGTGGGAAGTGGAGGAAACCTGGCGAGAGAGGGTCGAGAGGATGTAGAAGGAACAGCAGCCTGATGAGTCATGTGACATGAAACTGTCCATGGCTGCAATGAGCTTAAGGGATCGTTAGACACAAGTGGTAGTGAGTAGGGAGGGAGATAGGGAGAACTGCACAGGCATGCAGCGTCTGCCTGGGAGCTGCCAGGCACTGTCCAGCCACACTTGCTCCGTGTTCTGTAGGCCAGAGACAGAAGGGGACACTGTGAGCCCTGAGGGCAAACTCCGAGGCCAGGACCATGTCTGGGAAGGGAGGAACTGCTGTGTTTCTTTGCCTGCCTGGTGCAGCTTCTGTTGGGCAGACTCCAGAGAAAGCTTGCATAGTGGGTGATGGGATCTCTTAAATTAGCTTTTCAAAGCTTTCTTAGAAAAACAGACACTGTTGTCTGAAAAACTATTCTTTACTTGGGATTTGGAAAATTCAGTTAGTACAGATTTGAGGAAACGTGCAAGAAAAGTGATTGCAAGAGTCGTGGTGTGAGGTCAAGGCAACTTTGGAGGCCACTAAATCTTTTGAGTAAGGACAGCAATGAAAGCCCAGCTATGCACAAGCTGATTGTTATCACCGGTGTGACCCGGAAGTGTGAACCCGAGGTGCTGCTGCTCAGGTTCTTAAGGGACTGAGCATGTGAAAGTGTGAGCTGAATATGGAGACTTTGTTTCTCTCTCACACTGGCACAAAGGTAGAGGCCTATTGTGGCTTCAGCATAGATTTTGGCTCCTACTTCTGGGTGAGGCCTCTGTGGCACACTGATCACTATTTGCGGTGGCTATGGTGACAGCTGTCCTGTGCACTGTTTCTTCCTGAGTCTTCCAATGGCTCTGCTACCTTGTCCTCTAGGACAAGGATTTTTCCTAGTAAGCTCTGTACGATATTTTTAAGGGTCTTGCTGGGTGAGGGATGTCATATTGGAACACAAGCAATGCTAGGAAGAATGAGGTCCCCCATCTAGGGTACACTGTCCCCCAAGGAATGGTGATGGTACATACATGACTCCATCAGGAGGCTCCTCTATGGAAGACACAGTGAATGTGAGCCTTGTGGCATGTGCTGCCCAGGAGCTGACTGGGTGTGTGTGGAGGGTGGGGTTTGGTTTTCCAGCATATGGTACCCACAAAGAGAGCAGCAGCTGAGCCTCAGGTGAGGAAGAAATGTGCAGAGAACCAGGTAATACAAGTGTGGGCAAGGTGAGAACAAAGGGACTGAGCTTCCAGGTCCTTGGAGAGAGGAGAGGTCCATTTGCATGCCTTTGTTTCCAGCCTGACATCATGTGAGTATGTGACATCTTATACAACCTCCACCAGGAGAATGAGGTTTGACAGCTGTTCTTCAGAGCAACAGTGTTATAGTTTAGAGTTAAAATGTACCCTCCCCCTCACAAAGTCTCCCATTCATAAGTGGGACCTGGACAGAAGGGCTATGTCACAGAGGGTGTGACCTGGAGGGGTGTATTCCTATTCAGGGCTCCTCTCTTCTCTGTTGCTTTCTGGCTGCTATGTGATCAGCAGCTTTCAGCTTTCCTCTGCCATGCTGTTCTGCCTGGAGCAAGCTGACCATGGACTGAACCGACAGGAACTGGGAGCCAAAATACAGCTCTCCTTTAAGTTTTGCATGTTTGGTATTTTTGGCCCAGTTACAGGAGAACAATTAATGCAAATGGCAGGGTTTTTAGGTCTTGGCTGGCCATGATCTCATTCAAGGTTATTTGATGGCTTAGGACCCATGACAGTCCTTTGACAGTTAGATGGAGGCATGGGACAAGGAGGCAGGGCTTCTGTTAGGTAGGCTCACTGTGGGCCTTTCTCATGTATCATCTGATTTAAACCCATTAGAAACATCCTAGATGCTAATTGTTATTTGAACTCTTAAATGAGGAAACCGAGAGTGTGAAGAGGGTATACTTCACACTCTCTGTCATAACAAACAAGCCGTCAGCTGTGGACCAAATCCTCATGGGCATTCTGACCTTCTCACCTCCTTTCCAGGAGATTGTTCGGGGAAGTTGTTCTTTCCCATTTGAGACTTGTGGTTTTCTACTCTTTTACTACATCCTCTCCAGCCCCTCCTGTAAGATTGATTTAAAACTTGGTGAGAATGTTATTTTAAGTCTGGAATCAACCATAGCAATACGTAGGACAAAGTCCATATTTTAGTTATAAGAAACTAGTACTCAAGGAGTTTAAGAAATTGACCAAGTTCTCCAAATTAAATAATATAAAAATGAGGTCATGCATCAGATCCATAGATGCTAGAGGAAATTGGTTGATTGGGCAAGGTATGATCCTTCCACCCTCTTAGTAAAATAAAAAAATAAGGAAAACACAGATTCAACAGCATTCATATATGCAGTCCTAAGCTGGGGTTTCCATGTTGCTCTCAAATCTCTTGGTTTGAGTGTTTTGATAATAGAAGGTAATGTACATAGCTGTAGATAGACATACTTTATTTTTTTAGTATCTAGAATCACACTCAGGACCTTGAGCTTGCCAGGCAGGCACAGTGCTGCTGAGCTACATCCCTGGCCCTAATTTTTAGTTCTGAGTAACTTGTAACAATTGTGCATGTTGTTAGTGTACAGTGATATCTTTACACATGCACTCAATGCAAGGTGATTCACATTTCAGATTTCTTATCATTTCCTCATGCTGGAGCCTCTGAGCTCCTCTCTTTTAAATCTTTATAAATCTTTATAAAAATAGGCTATCAGGAACTATAGTTTCCCGACTCTACCAAGTAACTCTAGAACTTACTTCTTGTGTCGGTATTTGTCACCTGTTTCCCAGCCTTCCCCTCCTTCCTAGTCACTTCCTAATCATACCTTGCACTCAGCTTGACTTCTTTTTTGCTTCTACATATGGAAGAGAACATTCAGCATTTATCTTTCTGTTTGTTTGATTTCACTTACTCCAAAAAGACTATTCATTTTGCTGCAAATGACAGAAAATTATTATCCCATTTATTCCACTTTTCCTTATGTATGAGTTTATTAATGGCCACCATCTTGCTTTTTTTTATCTTGCCTATTATGAATAATGATAAAAGCAATGCCTTTCTAGAGAAGTAGCATTGGGTTTCTCTCTTCCCCTCCACTTAAATTTTCACTTTTCTTTCAAAATGCATTTCTTTCTATTGGCTAATGACAAGTATTCCCAATAGGTGGCAAGCCAGGTTTCCTGATTAACTATCAAGGGGACATATGATTATGCTTTAATTCTGAAATTCCTTGTGTCATTTCATGAAGGTGTACTGTGGGCCAGGGCAAGAAAGCAAGATAGCAAATGCTCTCCCAGCCTCACTTTGGCTTCCTGAACATGAAGGTGAAATCTAGGTTGCAAGATGAAGACTCAAGTGCTAACTATTGGGGAAGAGAAGCAGAAAACATGCCAAGGGCAAGTTGTGATTGCGTCAATGGTGAGCACATAAGAAAAGACAGGCTACATGTCGCCTTTGGTTTCCCTTCTACTAAGATGAGGAATGAAATCCGTTTTGGAGATTAGAAGTCTAGCCTTATTGTCTCCATTGCAGGAGGTCATCAGTGGGGTGTCTGCACATGGGGAGGGACCAGAGCACAGTGCACAGAGACACAGCTGGCTGGGACAGAAGCTGAAGGAGGCTCAATGAGCCTCAGCTCTCTTTTTCACCTACACTGTCAATTTCCACTTCCTGAACCAAATAAGGAGTAAAAGAAAGAACAATGACAAGAAGAAACCCTTAACAACAATAGGATGAGGTATGCAAAAAAGCCCTGGCAATGTCAATCTGTGGCTGTCAACGTGCTGAAGACTAACATCCTGGCTGTGGTTTGTCCTGGCTGTGAGAAGATCCAGAGCATCTCTAGTGAGTTTGATGCTACAGCCAGGCGTTACATGCAGCCTGTTAAGATCATCACCAAGCGGGGATGCTTTCTTATTTTATTGGCACATACAATAAGTCCTGTTTGCATCATGATTGTTTTAAGTGAAAGACATAATTGGGAGGGAAGAAAAAGCCACCAGTGTTGAACATTATCCTTTTTCCTGTTTAGTTTGTGGATGACAAATCCACAGCAGTGAAAAACTTTTTAAAAATCCTTGCTGAAGTTGCCTGAAAGTTGTATGGTCTTTCAGCAATTCTCCCTGGTTTTTCTTTAAGTTAGAAAGGGTAAGAAGAGGAGGGAACTTGTTCTGAAACCCATGACAATTGAAGTGGCATTTAAGGATGAAGTTAGAGCTATTTGATTCTAACCAACTGTTCAAAGCAAAGTTGAAATAAATGACATCAAGTTCAAATTGATTAATTTCCCAAACTCTTTTGGAGTCTTGAGTGATTTTAGCAGTGGAATTTTGGTTCTGATATCAACAGAGGCAAAGAAAATGACTAAAAAAACAAACAAGCCTACCACATTACGGCTTGCACTGGGGAAATCTCAAGAACAAGAGAATTATAAGCTGTTCTTTTCTAAACAACACTGGCTTGGAATAGCTGAGGGGGTTCACTGTTTAATGCTCTGATCAGCTTCCTTGTAAAGACAATTGCCTCACCAATGATGAACTTTGGATGAAATATATGCATAAAATACATAAGATAAAATGTTTTTTCTTAGTTGTAAAAGTTGGTTGGTCAAGTGCCTTATTTTACTTTTTAAAGTTGTGTTTTATTTTCCAATTTTATTTGGTTACTGATACTGTTTTTGTTGGGTCTGTTACCACAAATGTGCAATGCTTTTGGCTCCCTTGGAGATGAAATGGAAAACCTTCAGTTTCTAGACAGAGGAAGAGGACAACCAGCACGTGGCTGAGTACCACTGGATCCTTGCCCTGCCTACAGCAGGGAGAAACAGGCCGCATGCTCTGTGGTCCCCTCTTTCCTTGTCTTTCTTCAAATAGCAAAAGCATCAAAGGGCTCTGCTGGTAGCTGAACAATCACACCTGCAAATCGTGACCTTTGAATGTCCTGGAGAAGACTTTTGAGCAAATTTAGAACAGAACAGACTGCAAACCCAATTGTGTCCAGAAGCAGCCAGGTAGGGAGAGACTTTCTGAAGCATTTTCTAGCTGGTCTATTCTATGTGTTGTCACAGACTGAAAATCAGAAACATTTCCTTTAAACCAGATCATCTTCTGATTATTGTTTTTATATTAAAACACTTCTATACTGGGGGAAAATACTTTAAAAAACTTTTGTATTTTCTCTGATACTGCAAGTACATGGTTAAGGTGTTAGAAATATAAATAGCATTGCAAGCATTTTTCTTGTAAGATATTTTACAAGAAGCTGCTGGTGTAGCACAGTAATAGAACATATTTTCACATGCTCAAGGCCCTAGGTTTGAGCCCCAGTATAAGAAAAATCCAAACAAACACTTTTAAAAAGTGTGAGATACTCTGAGTACAAGTGGCTCTCCTGCTACCTCCCACTTCTGTCTTTCTCTTATTAAAAGGATGGCCACCTGGGTATGGTTCTGGAGAAAAAAAAAAAGATCTTTTCCTCTTAAATTCAGGTAGTTTTTGAACCTCTGGAATTTCTTAGGGGTGTAAGAGGTGTCAAATGTAGCTGGCTGCCAAGTTTTCACTTGGGTAGAAACAGAAGCCTGGAGGGAAATGCCACGCTGTGCACTGGGGATGCCTCTCCATAGGAAGGGGACAATGAGGGTTTTAAAGGGTCTTCTGGGATGCTCTGCCACCCTCAGGGTAATGTTCAACCCATTAGGAGCAGGGGTGGAGGGCTTTGTTGTGGTATCTCATTTAACAGAAATGTTCTTATTTTAAAAACTGAAAAAAAACCTGTGAGGTTTTTTTTTGACAAACCTGATGCCTTCACCTTTATTCTCTTTTCCTTTCTCCATCTCTTCTAAAAAGCTGCCTATTCACTGATTCAGTTCTTAGTGGGTACGAATCACACGCCTGCAGAAGACTTGAAGTAAATAAGATACAGGTTTTACTTGCAAGGAAACTATTCTTAATTTTATCATTTTAAAATTAGAGTGTTATGTCTGGCCTTTCTTTTCTTTTGTAGTGCTGTAAATTGAGCCCAGGGCCTTGCACATGCCAGGCAAGGGTTGTACCAGTCTGTCACACCCCATCCCTGTCTCTGAGCTTTATTTCCCATGAAGGGATCAGGTGTGACTGATTCACTATGCTTTGGGTTTATTCTACAAGGACAGATTGATATTTTAATCAATACCAGCTGTTTTTGGCTGTGTACAGTTTTGTTCCCAGTAAGAATCCTCATCTAGAATTTTCCAGTGTTTCCACAGAGCAGAAGACATGCTCGTCTTTCTTTAGAGAGTTGACCGAGAAAGCTGTGAGCGTGCACTGAACTTAGGAAATCATGCCCCAGAGCCCTAGCAAGAGACACACATGTGAGATCTGTGAGCTCAGTGGTGAAGATTCATGCCAAGTTACAGAGCCATACCTAGCAGGCTCTGGAGAGGGAAGAATGGGTATTGCACCATGGGTGACCTGGGGAGCTTGGCTCAGAGATCATACAGGTCATCTAAATAGCAACAGCGAGGGATGCTTTCCCAAAGACCTGGGCAGCTGAGAAAAGGTGGTGAAGGGAACAGGGGCTGGAGAGAGTTTTGGGTGGAATGGGCACTTCTATAACAGAAGCACCTCTCTCGGGCTCAGGGCTGGGATTCTGCCCTCTGGGCCAGTGCTGCCTCTGGAACTATAGAGATCTAGTTTCCAGGAAAGGCGGTGACTCTCCAGCACAGAGACCATGTGAATCAGTCTCAATGAGTCCCACCCTAATAAGAGCCATGAATTCTTTTAGAGACACTGAGATTCTAGACCTGCCCCTAGAATCTCACGGCAGCATGTCCCTGCGCTCAGGAAAAGGAAATAACGGCTGCTGTTTCTAAGAGAATGTCTCTGTTGCCTTTGGCACAGTTCAGCACATCTGCACAGAAGCTAGGAAACCCCACTTTAAGTCCTGTAGGCATGTTAGGCTGGGGTGTCAGGTGCTGGGCTGGACTGAGTCATGCCAAGGACATAGTTCACAGATATGGGACCCTCTGTCCACTGCATTAGTATGCTGGTTGTAGTACGAATTTATGTGTGTATGTATGTATGTATTTAGTACAGGCACAACTCCGACTCATAGTTATCCTCCTGTTTCAGCCTCCCCAGTGCTGGGGTTACAGGTATGTGCCACCATGCCAGGTCAGTGTGCCCCATGGGTGGGGCCAATGTAGTATGTGGTGCCAGGGATTAAATGCCTATCCCTGTTCTTATCTAAACAGGTGCTTAATTCGCTGAGCTATCTCAGCATCCCTGTATAGGTGGAGAGTTATATTCTTAAATGTGCATACAATAGCAAACTCATTGTTTATCAGGCAGCAGAGAGGACCTTTTGCCTCTCTTGACTGTAGAGATAGCTTGGCGGTCTTCCTGGGCAAGCACAACAACTTGGTCTGATCCCCAGCACTGCATGCTGTACTGGCTACACCCATGGGCATGCGGAGCCCATGGTGGTGCACGCCTATAATCCCAGCACTAGGGAAGCTGAAAACAGGAGGATCACTAGGAGTTCAAGCTGCATAATAAGATCTTGGGCCAAATACATAAAATTTAAAAAATAATGATAAATAAAATAAAATTCTACCTCTAGGGATTCCTTCTACTTATGAATTATTGTAAATAAATGTCTGATGTTTATCATTTTGGTCACAACTTTCCAGGAGCATTTGGTCTTTAGACTCAGCGCACAGCTGGCTGGCCCGTGAGGCGCTTCCAAGAAGGCTGTTGTCCTGCTCTCCTCAGCAGCCAAGACAGCCTCAGCTGAAGGTGACAGAGAGAAGTGGCCCTGGGTGTCAAGAGCCTGCTGTGCATATCTCACCTTTCTGTGTGGCAGGTGTGAACCGCCCTTTGGCTGGACTGTCCCAGAGTTGCTGGAGCCTGGGGTGCCCAGCTGACAGGGAGCAAGGCAGACTGATTTCTTTTGCTGTTTCTCACCCCTTGGGTTGTGCTCAAGATGACTTCAGGCAGCTCCCCTCATTACCCAGGATAATTCACTGTGAAGTGGAGACACCTGGGCACCCCACACACCCATCCTTCCTGTAGATCTGGGCTGCAATAGTCAGCTTTGTGTTATAAAGAATGGGATACCTGAGGTAGCTAACTTATAAAGAGAAAAGGTTTTCTTTGCTCATAGTTACCAAGGTTCTGGACCAAGGTCAGATAGTCTCCGTGCATTGGGTCTCTGCTGAAAGCAGCATATGCTGGGAATACATGGAAGGACAACAGCTCACCTCATGAACCAGAAAGCAGAGCAAGAGGGAATGACTGGATCCCAAAATGTTTTTTGGTATACAACCCCGAAGACCCAAATACCGCCCACAAGACTCTTTCAAACGTTAACAGCACCTTCTAATCCCACTATACTGAAGATCAAGGCTTTAGTACATGGGTCTCTGGGGTACACTATTCCTATTCAAGCCACAGCATGGGCTGACTATTGAGTTCGGTGGTATTAGTACAATTAGAATAGTAATACCATGGGCATGATGCTGTGCATTATGAAGAAATAGCACTCTAAGGCCATTCCTCTATCCACTGTGCTAAGAGAGGGAAAAAAATAACATAACAAAGCCATAGGAAATCTTTGAAGCTCTAAGTGAGAGTGTATTTTCCATCTCCAGGCATGGTCTTCAATCTGTTTACCCTACTGGATGTTTATTGAGGGCTCACACATGCGCACTACATCTCAGACCACATAATGAAGACCACAGTGAATTCTGGGACAAGTGCACAAATTGAGAGCCTCTGAGCTTGCCTTGCACCCTGGCAATCATTCCTGTCGATCTTTCCTAGAGGCTCAGTGAGAAGCATCTGGTCTGGGTTGCACATCCTTTCAATCCAGAGAGCCTGATTTATCTGTGTGCCACTCAGTGCTCTGTACTTTCCTATCACCCCAACACTCTTTTTCTATTCACACCATAGTTTTTGACAGTGTGGACTTACCATAAACACATCCTTCCATGACCTTCAATGAAGGCAGAGCCCTTTCACTTGCCACAGGCATATGCTTTGCAATTCTTTGCTCACCTTACCCCAGAGCCTGGAGTCTGTCAGCGGGACCTGCCCTGGAGTAACAATATACTGGTGTGACCCTTCCACCCTGGCTTAGAGAAGTGGCTGCAGTGGTGGTACCAAGCTGTGGTCCTATTTCTGCTCTCTTAGGAGCCACTGGGCAGCTAATGGGGCCATGTTGAGCTGTCTGCATGCCTGAGTAGAGCCAGCACCATGAACTGAGGCAAATGTATGGATAACTTGGCCCCTTTCCAAACTAGCTCAGATGTTCCATTGTGACTCTTCAGAGCTGGGTAAGACTAGTCCAAAAATTACTTTGTTTACCTGACCTAGTTTAATGGCTTCTTAAAACAAGAAACTGAATTTGTAGCTTTTTTTTTTTTTTTTTAACCCTAGGATTATTGTGTGTAAGAGTTGGAAGGGAGATTTCCGGTTCTTTTTTTTTTTTTTTTTTTCTTTAGGAATGGGGGATTGAACTCAGGGGATTGAACTTATTCTGCTGAGTTATCTTCCCTGCCCCTCTTTTTTTAACTAAAAAAAAATTATTTTTAAAATTATATTTAAAAAAGTCATATTTTCATAACAAAATAATGGAAGCATAACAATAGTTAATATATTACATATTATCATCTTCTAGGTAGTTGCTCAGAGTACAAGATATGGCATAAAAGAATTCTCCAATTGATATTAGCATGAACCCTCCTTTACAATGAACTAAGAGACACTAATTGCATAGCTAATGGGATTTTATTCCTTTTCCCCTTTCTCCAATCCTAGTTCTTTTCTCCTTTTAAACAATTTCTTTTCATTTTACAACATCTATTGTACAATTTAGATCTCATTTATTCTTGCAGTTTCGCGTACCAGGGAGACAATATATGCTTACACATGTGAGTCTTATTTATTTCACTTGTGAGCGTGGTCTCAAGTTGCATCCATTTACCTATAGAAATCTCAAGGTTACCCTTCTTTATGGCTGACTACCAATGCTTTATGTAAAAATACCACCTCTTTTTTATGGATTCTTTGGTTGATATGTATTTGGGATGTTTCTAAGATTTAGCTATTACAAATGCTACTGTGCAACTATAAACATGGTACACATATATTATTGTGTATGATCTTTTTCAGTTCTTCTGGGAAGTTACCCAGAAGGGGAATAGCGGGTCTACTGGGACCTCTGGTCCTAGACTTTTTTTAAAAATTAATTTTACTGAGAAACTTAAAACAATGAGACAGTTTCAAAACCAATTAGTAGAGACTTCTGGTTCTTATCTGTTGCATTTTGCAAAGGAGCTGTGCAAGCTCATGTACAGTCTTTGGAAGTCCACAGTCCCAGGTTCTAAACTTTAGCCTTTGGCTGTGTGAAGTTTGCAAGCAAGGGTTAGGGATGTAGCTCAGTGGCATAGTACCTGCCTGGCAAGCACAAGGTCCTGAGCTCAATTCCCAGTAAAAAACAAACAAACAAAAAAACAAACAAAAAAAAACCAAAAACCGTGTGCAAGTTTGGAAGTCCTACATTCTTCCTTTTGAGAAGGGGGAGCAGGGTACTAACTTGAAGTTGTTCTGAAGGCTGTGTGAGGTGGCAGTGCAGAAGACATGGTGAATTATCACTTCTGTCTATATTAACATTATAATCTACCTTAAGCAATAGGACACAGTACGGCCTAGGGAGACGTGGCTTACCAGCACAGCATGACTGACCTATGCTCTCTTCCCAACCCTAGTCACTCCGCATCATGCATCCTGGAATAGATCCTACATCTATACACTATTTATAGAACAGGTTTATATACACTGTGGTCATACACTCAATGCGGTATCAAGAGCCATCCAAAACTAGAGCTACATCCACTTTCTGTCTTGCCTCTGGGTCACAGAGGTTAAAAAAAAACAAGCTTAAAAAACCCCACAAGACCTAATACAATTTTGAAGCTAGGCTTGTTCCATTCCTGCAAAGCTGGAGGAATGCCCTTAATTTCTCTCAACCTCATTTTCCTCATCTGTAAAATGGGGATGACAACAGAGCCTGTCCTTACAATAAATGGTAAGAGTGAACCCATAACCCAGAAGAGAGCCCGCACTGGGCTCCCTGTGTTTCTGGCTATGTCCCTGTCACCCATGAGAAGTTGTGCTGTGGGGGACCCATCTCCTGTCCCTTTCTGTGTGGATGCTGGGACTCGCAGCAGTCACTGCCTGCAGTAGCTGGTCCCTTATCAGGTCTTCTTTCCATACGTCTCTCTTGGTCCTCTGAGAATGCCAACTGCTTGGCTTTGGAGGCAGAAATCCCAGCTGTTTGCTTTTCTCTCTTGGTTCCTGCCTCATGACCATGCAAAGGATAGGTGATCAATACACATTTGTTGACTAACTGAAAGAACACAGAAGAAGGAAGTCCGTGGACTTTCTCAACTGTCTCCTTCTGGGTGGGGTGAATGAGTGTGTCTCCAGTTTTAATCTTGGGTTCAAATCACCTGAGCCACGCCCAGCCTCAGCACGCCCCTGGGGCAGGGCTGGCACAGTACGCTGGGGATCGAACCCAGGTCCCTGTAGCTTGTCTAAGCGGGCACTTTAGTCTACTGAGCTATCAGGCCGGTCCTCTCTTGCCATATTTCTTTGCAATGCAATTGCTAGCCTAAATCTAATTCCGCATTGTTTTGACGCTTGGAGGTGCGTCTGGATGGGAGTGTCTTACTCAAAAATAGGTATCTGTAGGCACGGAGGAATCTTCTCTAGAGACGTCAAGACAGTACCTGCTGTCCCAGGGTGCTCTCACTGGACGCGGTGCCTCGCATTCTCGGTGCCTCGCATTCTCGGGTTGTAGCTGGGCTGTACTCCCTCCTACCTGGCGGCACAGCGGAGGCCACCAGGCCCGGACAAGTTCTCAGCTTTGCCAGCAGCCCTCCCTGAGAGCCAGGCTTTAGCGCAGCCACTTTCTTCTTTCTACAAACGGAGACTATGCTCTTGGGTACACAGTCCACAGAGCCTCAGCGAGAAACATGTCTGCAGGGCCGGGGAGATGGTTCAGTGGAATAAGCACTTCCTTGGAAAGCTCCAGGGCCTGAGTTCAATCTCCAGTTCTGAAAAAAAAAAAAAAAAAGAAAGAAACATGTCTGCGCCAGTGTCCCACTTTTCTGTTGACAGGAACATGGAAAGTGCACCCCGAAACTGGGATTTTCTCAGGGTAGTGTCCCCAGGAGGTCACTGCATCCCAGTTAAGGACAGCTTGAGGCCTGGTTCTGCAGTGTGACGGTGCCTACAAATCTCAGATTTTTATTTTATTTACTTATTTATTTTAATTAATTAATTAATTAATTTTCTTTTTGGTTTATCAGCTGCTCCACTTCCAGCTTTCCAGCCTGGGAGAACCGCAGGGCTCACTCTCACTTATGCCCTGGGAAGCCTCAGCGCACAGGCCCACTGCTCATAGAGCCACCCCGCGACCGCCCGCTGCTGCAGCCCAGACAGCCGGCCCCTCCCCCCGCCAGCCCCTGACCAGCCTGGAGTCCGGGTCCCTGGGGCGCCCCTGCCCTGGCCCCTGCCCGGCCTCCACCTGCCGGCGTTCCGCACTACGCTGGCGCCAGCCACTCGATGGGTCCCGCGCTTTGATTATTTGTGTTAACAGTTAATTTAGCACCATGACCACGTGTGCCAGAGCGGCCCCCCTTCCTCTGGGCCCCCAACAAACGGCACTTTTATGAGGTCCTTTCAAAGCGGCTCCTAGGCCGGCTCCAGGCTTTCGGGCCTCCTCTTCTGGGGGCTCAGACCCCGTTTCTCCGCAGAGCAGACCGTAGGGAAGCCGCAGTCTTTCTGTCTGCTCAGAGGGAGCTGGGTCTGGCGCTGCCCCCGCTCCCCCCAGCTGATCCCAAGGAGATTTATGGGGCCTGGGCCTGTGCGCCTGGGGATCAGGGAAGCATCTCGGGGCTTGGTGTTCCCAGCACTGAGCTGACTGGCAGACTTGCTTGAAGGACCTCTCCCCTCTCCCCCCACGCGTGATAATTCCTATACAATGTTGTTACACATTCAATAAAAAAAACCATTTCTGATCCCACTCAACAAATCTGTTAACATCCCATCCAAGCCCCGGATCTAGTTTCCCTCCATCTCCTCAGTCTCTGTAGAGTTCTTTGAGCTGCCTGGGACGACACTAGTGTGTGTTTGGGCTTGGCGGCCTTCAACCTTGAGTGCTTTCTGACTGAGGTGTGGTACACCACTGCCAGGTGCAAGAGAAAGGCTTGTTCGAAGACAGGAACCAGAGAAGGCATTTGATGTTCACCATCTAATGCCTTCTCTAAATTCTGGCTGTTCCTTGAACAAGTTTAGCATCCCCTTTGCTTAATGCCTCAGCTATCTGGTGGTCCAGTGTACTAATAATCTTTAAGCCTTTGAGTGGGAAAAGGGCTCTAACCATGTGTGCAGCTAGCAGGCTTGTGCTCCTGGAGTGGCTCAAAAAAAGACGCCGAGCACAGAGGCTGTGTTTGAAGACCCAGGACGGGCTTTTTTGATGTGTTCAGGACCAGCACTGACATGAGTAGCAGAAAGCCAGGGAAGGGCAGGTCTTCTCTGGCCTCAGGGATTACAGCCACCTGGGGTTGATTTTAGTGCAGTCTGCAGCGTCAGCTGTGCTCCACATCAGCCCAAACTCCTGGGACTCTCATCTCATTCTTGAGTGCTTGGAAGCTGAGCCCTTTAGACTTCAGGGAAGCTTGGCTCTCAGAGACACAGCCCTCTGACAGAGCTGCCTTCTGCGTTGAGCAGGGTTGTTCAGTGAAACTAGAAGACACATCTTGCTTAACAGAAAATCTTCCGCTTGCTTTGACCAAATACATGTGCTCAAGTAGGAGATTCCACTCTTAGATCCAGCAGAGCCATCTACCCTTCAGCAAAAAGCCCTCATTCTGCCCTTACAGTGAATGCATTTTGGCTGATCCCTATCTCTGAAGATGGACATGTTTATTTCTATATGAAAATGTAACTTCGTGCCTTAAATCCACACTTCAGTATTATGATATCTGGCTAGCAATAATGAAACAGATTTTCAGGACCAACAGCTCTAAAATTACTTTTGTGAAGAAATGGAGACTACCCCCACTTGTAAAATCCAATGGCCAAGTCCTCATCATTATTCCCTTATTCTCCTGAAGCTCTTAGGAGGTCGTAAGTCCCTGACTTAGGAACCTTTGAGTTGCAAACTTTAACAGGTATACTGTATAAGATTCACAGGTGTACTAAAACTGACTTTGTCGATTATGAATGAATCCTGTTTATGAACATGCTCCTGACATGGAACTCATTCATAAATTGGGGACTTACTGTGCTGAACAAAGTTGTGCAGCAGGCTCTGTCTTTAATCTTTGTGATTGAAAGGCATTCCTTCATTTTTCTTATACTTGTCTCTCCTTGCTGCAGATGAGGGCAAATATTTAAACTGCTTTTTTCAGATGACTCTAAAATGTAAACCTTCCATGCTAAACATTAGGACCACTTTTTTCTTTTAAATAAAGCTAAATCTAGCATTTATAAATGGTTGAATGGCCATAATCTGAGATGCAACATGTTCACTTAAAATATCGCTCCTTCAAAAATGTGGAGAGTCTCCTAGGCTTGTTTCTTGCTCTTAGGAACAAGGTACTGAAGCAAACTTAAGCTGTGATATCTGTCCCTTCCTTGACGGGGACCAGAGTTTCTAGCCGATTTCCAGAATGCTTATGCCTTTGCCTCCTGTGAGTGAGCATGTGCGGTCAGCTCTATCTTCTCCTGTTATTTATTTGTTTCTTGGTCAAGATGGTTGGTTTTTTCCTCACAGTCTTTTTAGTCAGTTCTTCCTTCTCATTTGTCTTCACTATGCTCCTCTGGGATCGGGGCTCCGAATGTTTCTAGTTTCTTCCCATCCCAAGCCCCTCCATCTTTGGTTCTTTTGTCTCTGTTCCACTAGGTTACTTTTCAAGCAGTACAGATCTCATCAAGTCAGTTATTCATGCAACAAGCATGGAGACTGTTCTGTGGGCTGCCTGCTGAGTTAGATGCTGAGCGGCATAGGATAAAGACAGACCCATGTAGAGCCTCATAGCTGTCCCCACTGATGCAGTAGCACCTGAAAGATGTATTAAAATATAGCACGATAACTACTAAAATAGAAATACGATTCTTGACCAGCTACAGAATTGGTTTATCTTTTTTTTTTTTTTTAATGAAGTAACCAAAGCTCTTTAGCACCTGGGCCCAACTTGGCTTCCAAAGATATCTTTCTTTAATCTGCTTCCTGTCCTCATGGCCACACTGTTAAATGCCTCTTCCCGAGCATGCCCCACCTTTCCTGCCATTCTGTCCCTGCCTGTGCCTCTTGCCTCTTTGTCTTCAGTGCCCTCCCCTACACTTCCAACTGCAAACTCTGTCCTCTAAAACCAAGCTCAGGTTCCACATTGTCCATGCAAACTTTTTTCAGGTCTCCCCCAGCTGAGGATCTTATCTCTTTCCCAAACTTTCATAGCATTTTATTTGGATCTCTTCCATCTTTCTCTTCCACTGCCTGAGACTGCCTAGTATTGAAGATATTTGACACCCTGCTCCACTGTGGAACCCCTGGGGATGGGCCTTCATTTGTATCTTGTTACACTCACTCTACTGTGACTACACAGCATTCCAGCCAACAGAGGCCCTCAGTGAATATGTGAGAGCTGATGGTTAATGAAGGGGGCAGATGGAGGAAGGGAGAGTTTTCGAGTTCGTTGTGAGTCATTACTAAGATTGTTGGTGCGAAAGGCAAAGGACTTTTTGAGGTGGTTCTAGAGATCAAAGCACACAGTACCAACAGGGGAAGGAAACTGCAACATGGTGGTTAGAACAGAGCCACTCTGAGTTTGAAAGACCCAGACTCTACACAGGATATTTTCAGTAGGAATTCAAGTATGACTGCATCCAGGATCCCCAGAAGGAAAAAGACCTTAGTTGAGCTAAAGGAAATGATTTCACACAGATCTCAGGGTGAAACTAAAATGGATCAGGCCATAAAATCAGTAATCCAAGAACTCAAAGGTGGTAGTTAGTAGAAGCTTCTAGAAATTTGCTTAATTTTTAAAACTACTTACCTGGGTGATGCACCTTCTTCTGTGACCCTTTCTGTTGTGCATTGCCTGAGTTCTCCTTTTGCTTTTGTAGATAAGGAGAGAGGCGGTGAAGGGCTGGGACCTGGGAGTGTGATTTTCTACAGAAAGGGCCAGGAGTGTGATACTTCAGAGTGTGCTCACAGGGGCTCTGTGCATAGAACTGACCTCCTCATCTTGGGGAAGAGGAAGTGGAGGCCTTAGCAGCTCAGTAATGACAGAGGAGCTCTTTCTGCTGCTTGTAGTAAAAGAGGAATCGTATTCACTGGGCACACCTTTGGAAATACTTTTGCCTGCAAGTTGCTGCAAGTGCATTTCCTTCCATGGTAAAGGCAAGGTTTCCCTCACATCTCTGACAGTCCAGAGGTAAGGCAGGCTCCTGGGCAGTGGTTGTTTCATTTCTTCATGGTTTACCTAGAGGCAGTAGAACCAACAGCAGGGGCTAGTGAAGGTTCCACCTAATTGCCTGCCCCTGTCTGGTGGTTTCCTGTGGAAGGGGTAAGGGATAGGGGGCCCTCCATGGGCAAGCAGAGTATAGTTCCTTGGGGGTCCTCACACAGGAAGCCACAGAGCATCCCGCAAATCCCCAAATAAGTTGCTTGAGTTTGAATGCATTTCAAGGGTAGATATTTTTCTTTTTAAAAATCACTAATGGCCTCTGAGGAGGCCCTCTGCTCTGATGCTGTGTGAGCCGCCTGGCTACTAGGTTACCATATGTTTAAATCCATGCCTGCATCTCCACCTCCATAGCACTGATAGATAACCCATCAAGGATGTCTCGTGTTTTTTTTTTTTTTTTTTTTTTTTTTTTTACCACAGTCTTCCCCCTCTCTCTGTAAGTTCCACACAGATAGATTGGACCAACTGAGGATAAAAAATATTCAGAACAAATATTTCAAAAAGCTTGGCTTGAATTTGCCACATGGTAAACACAATCAATGAGAGGGACACATAGGTATTGTACAAAGTGTTATAAGCAATTCAGAGGAAATTTAGAGCCCACTAGCGAGTGTATTTAAGGTTACGCACAAGTACCACAGCATTTTCTATAAGGGCCTTGAACATTCTGGAACTTGGTGTCTGTGGGAGTCCTGAGACCAATGTTCGGTAGCTATGAAGGGACCATTGTACATCTTTCCCATTTGATGCAGCACAGTGGAGCCATCTGTTGCATTCCTCCCTGGTAAAGACTTACATGCAGCAGGGGCCACTCAGGACTCTAATATGTTTTGATACATAGTTAGAAATACCATAGCTGATCTTCTTCAGTACTGACACCTCTGTGGTTCAGAACTGAAATCTAAAAACCACATGTTCATCTCAATTGATGCAGAAAAATCTTTTGACAAAGTCCAACACTCATTCATGTTCAAAGTCTTACAGAAAATTGGAATAGATGGACTCTATTTCAATTTGAAAATAGCCATCTATGACAACCTAGTGGCTAACATAATTTTAAATGAGGAAAAACTGAAATCTTTTAGTCTTAGATGTGGTGCAAAACAAGGATGTCCTCTATCACCCCTCCTATTCAATATAGTTTTGGAATCATTAGCAACAGCCATTAGACAAGAGGGAGAAATAAAAGGAATAAGAATAGGTAAAGAAGAAGTTAAATTATCACTATTGGCAGATGACATGATACTTTACTTGGAAGATCCAAAAACCTCCACCAAGAAGCTACTAGAATTGATATGCAAATTCAGCATATAGCAGGATACAAAGTCAATACTCAAAACTCAGTAGCACACAGATACCAAATACACTGACAGGGAAACTATAGAAACAATACCATTTACAACAGCATTGTGGAAAATGAGATACCTTGGAATTCACTTAACCAAGGAAGTCAAAGACTTTTTCAGATGAAATTACAGTACCCCAAGAAAAGACATTGTAGAGGATTTCAGAAAATGGAAAGATATTTCCTCCTCCTGGATAGGAAGACCCAACATCGTGAAGATGGCCATACTCCCAAAATTGTTGTACACATTTAATGCAATCCCTATCAAACTGCCACCAACATACCTCCCAGATAGAGAAATCATTCCTAAAATTTATTTGGAACCAGGAAAGACCTAGAATAGCAAAGGCAGTGCTGGCCAACAAAGACAAGGCAGGAGGCATCACAATTCCTGACTTGAAATTATACTACAAGGCCACTGTGATAAAATCAGCAAGGTATTGGCAATGAAATAGACCTGAGGATCAATGGAATAGACTAGAAGATGCAGAGGCCTCTGTGAATACACTCAGCCACCTGATCTTCGACAAAGGGGCCAAACAAGCTCACTGGAAGAAATATAACCTCTTTAACAAATGATGGTGGAAAAACTGACTTTCTACATGCTGGAAACTAAAACTTGACCCAGGTCCATCACCGTGCACTAAGCTAAAGTCAAAATAGATTAAAGATCTAAACATTAAAATAGAAACACTCAATCTCGTGGAAGAGAAAGTAGGAGGAACTCTTGAAGAGATAGGGGTAGGTAAAGAGTTCATGAACAAACATGTATTCTCATGAGAAACACTTGAAATAATTAACAACTGGGACCAACTCTTACGGAGAAGATTTTGCATGTCAAAGAAATTATCAACAAAGCCAAAAGACAACCCACAAATTTCGAAAAATATCTTGCCTAATAAGCACTCAGAAAAAGGTCTGCTCTCTAGAATTTATAAAGAACTAAGATATATTAAGACCCTCGAATTTGAAGAAACAATCCAGAAATGGGCATCTGAGATAAATACACACTTCTCAGAGGATGAAATTAAAGAAGCAAATAAATATATGAAAAAATCAGCTGGGCGTGGTGGCGCAGGCCTGTAATCCCAGCACTAGGGAGGCTGAGGCAGGAGGATTGTTGTGAGTTCGAGACCAGCCTGAGCTACAAAGTGAGCTTAAGGCCAGCTTGAACTGCACAGTGAGACCCTGTCTCAAAAAGGCAAAAAAAAAAAAAAAAAAGTTCCACATCACTAGCCATCCATGAAATGCAAGTTAAAACACTGCTGAGATACCATCTCCCTCCAGAAAGAATGGTTATCATAAAGAAATCCACCAACAACCAATGTTGGAGAGGATGTGGGGAAAAGGGAACACTTCTGCACTGCTGGTGGGAATGTAGACTGGTGCAACCATTGTGGAGATCAGTGGGAGACTCCTCACAAAACTAGGACTGGAAATCACATTGAAGCCAGCTATCCCCCTACTCGGAATTTTCCCAGAGGAACTGAAAACATAGTGACATTTGTGTAGCTATGTTTATAGCAACACAATTTGTGATAGCAAAATCTTGGAAACAACCAAGATGCCCATCACATGAGGAATGGTTGATAAAGATGTATTTCTATATAATGGAATATTGCTCAGCTACAAAGAATGATAAACTTGAAGCATTTATATTTAAGTAGATGTCACTTGAACATATACTCATAAGTGAAATAAACCAGACACACATATGCAAATATCATATAGTCTCTGTAGTATAAGAAGTCAAAAGAAGAAATACAAATAGAAATGTACAACAGCAACTAAAAAGAATTTGGTCAGATAGTTAGCGCAAACTGAACTGCATATGTTACAGGGTAATAATCAGCTTCTCTTCTGGATGGCTAACAACCTAAGTTCACAGATCAAAAATTGCAGAAATGGAAAGGCTGCAAGATCAACCAACATTTTGGCCATAACCTTTCAAGGTCAGTGAAGACTCAGGACATAGGAGAACCTGTGCTGTAACATCATGGAACTCAGTTGTGCCCCAAATTTTCTGAACGAGAAGATGATACAGCCACAGAGGAATGGGATTGATGATCTATAGTGAGCTTAAGAGAGTCACATGGAGAGAAAACTTTCTCTCAAGCTTTCACAGCGAGAAAACTGGTCAAGCAATGGTCGTGACTCATCCACATGGCTGACACTGAGAAAGGACCTACAGAGTGAGGTACAGGGTTACAGGATAACCATGAGGGGATTTGACTGACCTCATCAGATACAAAAGTTACAATTTTTGTTATATAGGTCTTGCTTTATCTCAGTCTTAACCATCTAGCAGAAAATTATAAGTAAGGGGTATATAAAATAAAGCCATAATAATATGCTGAGCTGTTAATGGCTCTAGTCAACAACTTCTTAGGATAACCCACTACTATTGTGGACTGCTGGACTGTGTTGAATTGTTTCACTGAATTCAAGCACCTGTAATAATTGAATGACAATAGAATACCTATCTCGACAGGACTTAAAAAAAGGGCGATACAAAGGAAGGATCATTCTGTGTTTGTATAAACAGTACAGTTAGGTAAATATGCAGTACTTTCATGTAATTCTATGAGAAGAAAGATTTTCACTAATAGTGTTTGAATAGGATATCTTGTCTGCTTCTTGTGTTATGGATAACAACTAAGAAGATAACAATGTAAAAATATTAATTATTGAAACTGTACTATAATTCAGGTTTAAAAAAAGATAGGTATACAGCTACATTCTTTTAATTCATTGAACAGAGGCATCTGCTCTAATAGTGTTTGTAAATAGAATATCATGTATGCACCTTGTACAACAAAAAATCCAAAACAAAAACAATATTCAATGTATTAATTATTAAATCTGTTCTACTAATTTGATTTGAGAAAAAATATGTCCAGGCGTGAAAGAAGGATTTAGCTTGTGTCTGTGCATCTCATTATGAGTGTACCCCAGAGATATCTTCCTCTCTGCTTCCTGACTTGGGTGGCCAGTAAGAATACATTTTTATAATAAGAAACACAACCTTCTGTTGCATGTTCTCTTTAGATTCCATGAGCTACCTCATGTCTTTTTAGTACATTTGCCATAAGCTTTCCACTGGTTAGAGCAGATTTTTGCTACCTGCAATCTAAGGGAACTTGAATACTTGAAGGAATGTTGGCTCGGAAAGCACAGGAATGTGATGTTTGAAAATTTGGTTGTCACAGGCAACACCAAGGGGATATCCTACAAACTGTGTCTAAAAGAGTGAAGAAGACACTTGGAAGACCTGGCTTTCAAGTCATTTCAGTATTCCTTGTTTAAATCATTCACCCTATGATGAGGGCATGGTAGACACGACTTGTAGTAGCAGTCCTAGTGCTATCTGTTGGGCTGTTCCTTGTTTTCTTACCATGACCTCCCACTTGCTACCTGGGTGTATGAAACATGCCTCCATACTTGCTGTAAACTATTTCCAACCCTAGAATGTCTCGACAAAGGTGTAGTTAGATCTAGACAAAGAAAAACAAGTAACCACTTTTGGCTAAGAGTCTGGAATGGGATTTAGAAATACATATTTGTGTATCTAACAACACCAGAATTTCCTCCCACCTCTATTTCTTCCTTTACACAACAATCAGAGGGTCGGTTGTGAGGCTTTGCTCCCAATTCTGGTGAGGGGAGTACTGCTGGGCATTGCAGCTCAGCTTGGAAAGCATGCGGAATTTTCTTTGATGATGGAGGAAATTCTGAGATCAGACAGGCTCATTCCACCCTTGGTCAAGAGGAGACCCTGAAGACCAGAAAATGGGACTGAGGTGAGGCTGTCCCCACAGCCAGCTACCTCCACAGCAGTCTGATGGCCATTCCCACTGTGTTAGCCTCACAAAGGTCAAGGCCCAGAGGTGTGACCTTGTTTCAGGGTCCCTCTGCTCAGCATTACTATTAGGCAGTCAAACATATGTGATTTACCTGAACTAAACAAAGTTGAAATAAGGCCATTTGACCAAAAAAGAGGCAAGCTCAGTGATGTCTGTGGTTGCCAGACCCATGATCGGGTATTTGGCTTTGTGACATCCTGTTCCCAGAAGCCACATTATTATCTGAGGCTTTGTTCCACTGAAAGTACATCATGGTACTTATCAGAATGCAAACAGACTGAAGGAAAGTTTATGGGGGAAAGATATAATTTGACAACACAGTGATCTGGATTTATGGGTATGAGGTTAGAAGTAGCATAAGAAATGGGATAATTACAGATAATTGAATGTTTCCATGAACTGAACCCTCCCTCCCCTTTTAGTTATAGGAGAGGAGAGGTTCTTCCAACTTCGTCTGAGTTCAGAAGTTGGTACTCATTAGCGGGAGGCAGCCACTGACTGAGCTGTCATTGAACAGGTCCACGATAGTGCCAGCTTGAGCTCCCTTATGGAGTGTTAACAATAAGACAGAAGCAGGATGCACAGAGGAGCTCAGGCACTTCTTTGGATCTCCATAATCAATGCGTGCATAGTGGCCTTGGTAAGCTGTGGCCTTTCCTTGAGGCTTCTTCCACTTATGACTCATGGTTCTTTCATAGGTGCTTATCTGCTCCCCAGAATAGGCCAAGTGAATGTCTTCAATCTGCACTTAGGCTGTGCCAGGTTTTGTCACTATAAAAAAAAAAAACAAAAACTAAGATGAATAACACAGCAGAAAGGTTTGTTTCAACTTACAATTCCAGAGGTTTCAGTCCATGGTCACTTGGCCCTTTGCCTTGGGACTAACATTGTCGCACTTTATGGCAGGAACATGTGGCAAAGGAAGCCCGTCCACCTTGTGGTGGGTAGGAAGCAACAAAAAGGGACTAGAACTTTAATGTCCTTTACAAAGCTATAGTCTCAATGACTGACTTCCTTCCAGTAGGTTGTGCTTCCTGAAGGTCCCACTGTCTCTCACTAGTGCTATGTGGTGACCAAGCCTTTAACACATGAGCCTTGGAGGACATGTAAGGTCTGAACTACAACAGTGCTCTCTGATAACTTCCCATGTCCTGTGTGTTATTCCATGTCTTATATCTAGGGGAGGGAGGTTATGGTTTGTCTAGGTGCCCCCCCAAAGCCTCATGCAGTGACTGGGGCAGGCTTCTGGAGTTTGTGATCAATTTGTGATCCAATGCAGGGATTATGGGTGTGAGTACTACACTGGGCTGGGTAATCTGCACACAATATAAGGGAGAGACAGAGGTTTGCTAGCTCTTATTGCTCAAGAACTACTGCCCTTTGCCATGTGCCACTCTGCCATGAAGCCAGCCGAGCAGGGGCTGGAACCCCCACTAACTGAGCCAAGTAAACCTTTTCTTCCTTAATTTTGGGCATTTCGTCCCAGCAACGAGAGAAAAGTAACTGAGATGAGGTATTAAATGATACTAATCATTTTTTAGATTTATGTTGTTATATTTATATGTGAATAGAAAAATATATTTATATATAAGTATATAAATATATTCATATAGAAAAAATCCTAAAAACCATGTTAAGTGAATATATATATATATATAGATAGATAGATAGATAGATAGATAGATAGATAGATAGATAGATATAGATAGATAGATAGATAGATAGATCTATCTATATATATCTTCTAAATATCAAGATGAGAGCCAGGGAAGGGCTCCTTCTCTTGTGTACCATGGGCACGAGATGCTATGTTTTCATCGAAGAATTTCAGATGCTTTGACTTTAAAACAATCACTTGCTTTTTACCTCCCCGAGAAAATGTTCTCCACACTCTCACTCCCTGCTTAAATTAAGAACCACAGTACAGAATCCTAAAATTTATAAAGGTTTTGGATCTTTAATAAAATCTAGCCCTTCAATGAGAAGAAAGATTTGTACCAGTAGTGTTTAGACAAGATACCATGTCTGCATCTTGCACTATGAATAACTACTGTGAAGACAACAATATGCAGTGTGTTAATTATTGTAACTGTCCTACTAACCTGCCTTGAAACTGTCTCATTGCTATTTCTTTCCCAATAAAATTAATTTAAAAAATCTAGTCTTGATCTCAAAAAGGCTAACGGTATGGAATGGAAATCCTGGCAACACTTTGCATGCAGCCAGCTTTCTTCCTTCTGGAACTGATGGGCCTTCTCAGAGGAGGCACTGCTGTCAGTGGGCGGCACACAGCCCTGACTGGGGCCAGGCCCTCCAAGACAGCCAGTTCATTTTCATTTAAATAATTATCAAGCAGAGTTAAAGGTGTTTTCTCTAGACTACTTGATTTGTAAGTAGCCAATCAATATTGCCTCTTGCTAAACCCCATAAAAATAAGCTAAATTTCTCCTTGCAAAGGGTAGAAGCAGTGGGAAGACCGCAAAAAAGTACACATATCCACACTGTGAGCTCAGGGCCCAGTGTACCCTTGCAGTGCACAACCTGTCCTCTTTTTGTCCCCCACAAGGTGGCACCTGGGAAGCTGAGCCCCTTCCCCAGGGCACCCAGTGGTAATCAAAACCCCTCTGGGCTGCAAGTGAATCTGAACAATTCCAGGTTTATCCACTAGTGAAAAGAACACATCCTGTTTACCCTGGGCGGGGAGCCTTCCTGCTCTCTGGGGTGGCCTGTCCTGGGGTGGGTGAGTGGCTGCAGCACTGGGCTCCTGGCTACTGTAGGTATGCTGGATGGACCAAGGAATCTCCAACGGCACTAGAGGCTGTTGTTCTCAGATTCAGCCAGCATCCTCTTGGGTTCTCTTTACAGAGATATCTTCTAGGCCCCAGATGTTGTTCCGGATGGTGACATCTCTCTCTCAAATCTTTTACCAGATAAGAAAATTAAGGCAGAGAGGGTTAGGAAGCCTGACCAAATTTTTCTACTTCCATATAGTTTTTTTTTTTAATTTTAATTTTAGATATAAAAAACCCACAATAAAAATGATACAGAATTTTAAAAAAAGATGATAGGAAATTAACCATGGTTATTATATTGCATATTGTTATCTTCAAAGGAGTTGCTCAGATTACCAGGTATAGGCATGGAAAATTCATCAAACAATGTAAGCACTAACTGTTCCTATCAATGAACGAATAGAAATCAGTAGTACAACAATCCCAGCTACCTTGTGTATATATGCACGTTTTTTCCCTCTTCTTTCTTTTCTCTCTTTCCCCTCCCAGTTCTTTCCTATTGATCAGTTTCTTTCCCTTTCACAATATTGATTGTACCTTTCAGATCTTATTTCTAGGTTCTTACACTAGGAAGACAATATAATGTTTACAATGTGATTCTTATTTATTTCACTTATGACTACGGTCTCTAGTTGCATCCACTTACCTATAAAAGTGTTGAGTTTATCTTTCTTTATAGCTGAGTAGTACTCCATTGTATAAAAATGTCACAACTTTTTTTTATCCATTCCTCAGTTGATGGTCATCTGGGTTGTTTCCAAGATTTAGCTATGACAAACTGTGCTGCTATAAACATGGGTGCACATATGTTGCTGTGGTATGATGTTTTTAAATCTGAGAAAAATACCCAGAAATGTAATAGCTGTATCTCTAGTGGGACTCTAATCCTAATTTTTAAAGGAATCTCCACACTGATTTCTACAGTGTTTACACCAGTCTACACTCTACAATAGAGAAGGGTTCCTTTCCCCCACAGCTCTTCTAGCATTAGTTACTGGTTAACTTCTTGATGCAGCCATTCTTTCTGGGGTGAGATGGAATCTCAGTGTTGTTTGAATTGGTATTTCTTGAATGACCAATGATGTTGAACATTTTTCATATATTTACTTGCCATTTGTATTTCTTCATCAGAGAAGTGTGTATTCCTCTCAGATGTCATTTTTGGATTGAGTTTTTGAATTTTGTGTGTTTGATTGTTTTCAATTCTATATATGTTCAGGAAAGAAGTCTTTTGTCTGAGGGACAGTCAGCAAAAACTTTTTCCCAATTTGTGGGTTTTATTTTCACTCAGTTAGTGATTTCTTTTGATGTGCAGAAGCTTTTTAATAAGGTGCAATTCCTGTTGTTGATTCTTTGAAGTATTTCCCATGCAATTTGGCTTTTGTTCATGAACTCTCTGCCTACCTATGTCTTTAAGATTTCTACCTCCTTTTCTTTCCTGGCCAAAATTTGACATCAGGGAAGCTTCATATACTCTCAGGTATGCGAAGGGGAAGGAGAGAGGAATTAAATGGCCAGATGTTCTCCTAAAAGCTCTCGCCCATCATTTGAAGTGATGAGGTCAACATAGTTAGTGGACAATAATGCAAAGTCAGAGGGATAGAAAATACGATGACTAATGTGAGAAAAGCTGGACGGTGTCTGGATGGTCAGTGATTCACTTGTACTCCATGAGGACACAGAGGGCTTGGCACCCGCTGTGAATGTATGTGACTTCTTCCTATGTGGCAGCACACAGCTGACATAGCCTGAGGCTCTTCATGAAGGCAACGCTCGCACAGGGACTCTCAGGCTGGGGACCTTCTGTTTGTGCTGTGCTTGGGTGGAGCTGAGAGCCTCAGCCTCACTAAGGCTGGGGCCACTTCCAGATGTTTCATTCCCCAGCTGTTAGAGAACCTGTTACAACCATGGAAATCTGACTCACTCCAGAAACTGAAATGTGGGTCCCATTTGCCTCTCAGCTCTTTCCTCAGTTCCTTTTTGCTGTGCCAGATCAGCCCTCGAGTGTCCTCCAGGCAGAGATGAATGAAATTTTGCTTCTCTTGGCCAACATTCTCTCCCCTTATATCCCAAAGAAACAATCTAGGAAAAAGTGAATATTTACAAAGAGAAAATCTACTATATTAGGATGCAGAGAAGCCTGCATCCCTTTTCAGAGTTTAAGTGTGTTACAGGAAAAGCAAGGAAGGAAGGAAGGAGAAATGACAATGTCCCCCCCATCCCCAGCACATGTATCCTACAGCCCTGGTGAGGGCTGCTCCCCAGTGCAAGCAAAGCTGCTGAGAAAGCACACACCAGCCACTGTGGTGAAGTCATGCAAATGCTATGCCCCTAAAGGCCACAGGAATTGTGGAAAGATTTGTGTAAATATCTCATGCATTCTTGTGATCTAAGGTTTATGGAAATGAAAACCACAGTCGAAAAGCCAATGCCATATTTATTCCTCCTTCTTCTTTTTATTCCCCTTCAGAATAAATTCATAGAATATTTTTCTGGAGTGGACAATAAAATAAATTATTTCAGCTTTGTTACTAGAAATACATGAAGCAATGTGTGTAGTGAGGATGAACTGAAACAGGATCCATTTGGGCAGAAAAGAAAGGACAGGGCCAGAGCTAGAGACAAGAGCCCAAGATTGACTCCTGACCTGAGTGTTTCATTCTTCTCTGTTTGCTTCTTTATTTTGTAGTGCACATTGAAGTTGGGATGTCTCACACACTCAGAGCACAGCTTGGACAGTCAACTTGCTGAAGCTTCCCTGGCACCAAGTTTAAAGCAACCACTGAGGAACACATGGTTTCCCACACAAACTCCAGCCAGGGCACGCCCTCTCCTCAGATCCCAGCAGCAGGCCTCCCAGAGTCCTGGGCCTGCAAGTAAGGAGGGGCCCCCTCTGGAGAGCTGCCCAGGACACTGTGGACACATGCTCCCACCCCTCTCTCCTTCCTTCCATCACACGGCAGTGAAATCAGGGCCATGAGAACACTTCTCAGTTCGAAAGTTTGCAGTGCACCTGTGTTCCATGATAAAATTTCCAATGAATTTGCGTCCCAAATTTTCTCATTTATGGTCTCTGTTTTCCCTGACTTACAGTCTAGTTATTCAGCCCATCCTTAGAGTGAATGAGTTTGACTCAAAAAAGTACAAAGCAGGAAATGACCCAACTTTTATTTTATCTACTGGTGTTTTCTTCCTTGTCCTTGGATGAGATCTTGGGCAAATTTCATAGCTTTTCTGTTCACATTGAAGTATTGAAAGTCTAGCTTGAATTAAAAAAAAGCAAAAACCACTTTCATCTCTCACTTAATTGAAAGTGTCCTCCCATACCCACTATCTCAGTCCTGCTTGAGGTTTAGGGGGAAAAATCTTTTCTTCCTATTCTGGAGTTAGCGCTGGGAAAGGAGGAGTGGGGGCGGCAGCCAGGCTGTGTTCACCTGGTGGGGCTGTCATCTGACACTGGCATCGCGCCAGGGCACCGACTCTGGCTTTTCCTGGTGGGGCTGCTGTCTCAGGTTCTTTGGAGAAGACTCACTGCAGAAGGAGATGACCCTGTGGTTCAGCTGACTGCTCTGACCTACTCTTGGCTTTGTTCTGACAGCAGCATTGTGGACCCTTGCTCGTGTGATACGTGTCAGCAGCTGTCACACAGGTGAGAGTCAGCTTGCGCTGTGGTGCAGTCTTACTCTGCTACCCTGCGAGCTCATGCAGATCCTCATGGTTAGATCTGAGAGGCAATGAGATGCCTCCAGTTGTCCCAGGCCTCTCTCATAGGCTCCACATGTGGCACAGGGGCTCTGAAATGGTCTCACGGGGTTTGAGACTTTATTATGCCTTTGGGTGTTGAATTCCATAGTACTCCTCCTCTATTAGACCAAGAACTGTTCCCAAAATTTTGTCCTCACCAGGGTAGGCAAATAAATGGCAGAGTAGGAAGCTTCTATTCCTTTATAGAAATGTTGAAAAATAAGCAGAAACTGTCAGAATTCTGAAAAATAGATTACAGTGACCCAAAAAATGCTAAGTCAGAGCAAAGGCAACTTAAAGATGTCAGGAAAATTTGTGGCATTTCAGTCTGCTCTTACCCTTAGTGGTGGTCTTGAAGAAAGTAGCTTGTGTTACCAAGAGGAAATTCTTGTTTATCTGTTAGAAAATGTCTAGGTTTTGGGGCCATGGGCACAACTTGTATGGTACAGTTTTGGGCAATTCTGAAGTCACTCAGGATAGGGATGCAATGGTCATTGCTTGAAAACACTGCAAGGAAATTCACCTGACTTCTGGGCAGGATAGAAACTTGGGCATACAATTGCCCACATAAATCCTGGGAAGGGAAGTTGAGAAGGTTTCTTTTTGAAAGTATAATACTCAAAAGCACTTGGGAAATTTAGAAGGTAAAATAATACCACAGGTAGGAGATACACACAAAAAAGGACAGGAAAACAAGAGCATTCACTTGTTGATGTACAGGCTCAATGTGAGCACAGAAGGAAGGCAGGATTGTGAAAGAGTGGCAGAACACTGAAGGTGTGCCCTGCACACTGTGGATTTACAGAGACTAGGGGAAGTTCTGGTTTTAGTTGGCTTTTTGAATGTTAAATCCTGGTATGCAAGGAAATTTCTATTGAAATGCTAGCTGAAAACAGAATAAAGGAGTAGAGCTTTCATCAACTACCCAAGGCAGTGAAATATAAATTTTGATGACCACAGTCTTCAAAGACAAACAAGGCCTTGGGAAGGGGAATGACTTTGTGTCCAGAGCTGCCACATTGTAATATGCACCTGCTAAGCTTTTAACCCAAAGCATGCACACAAAGAGAGAAAAGTGTAGTTTATTTAAAGGAATAAAATAAATACAGAGAAATTATGCTCAAGGGAAGCTAACACTGGACATATTGGACAAAGATGTGAGTCATTTGTTTCAAGTATCTTCAGAAAGATAAAGGAAAACAGAGAAAGAACTAATGAGAAACAAGATGCCGATTTAAGGACAAAATGAGAATATGAGTACAGATAGAGCAATTAGAAAAACTAACTAGAAATCCTGGAGCTGAAAGGCTCTATCAGTGTGTGCATCACTGTAGCAGTGACAGTAAAGTCAACTTAGAGCTGAGAAAGTTTTATTCTGGATCACAGTTTTAGAGGTTTTAGTCTGTGATTGCCTGGTCTGATCACTTTGGGCTTGTTGAAAGGTGAAACATCATGCCCACTATCACAAACTGGGGCAAAGCTGCTGACCTCTGGTAGCCTAGGAGCAGAGAAAGTGAGAGGAAGGTACCAGGGATAAGACGTTCCTGTTCGGGACGTGTCCCCAGTGACTTCCTCTCTACTTTCCAGTTTCCACTACCTCTTAATAATGCCATCAAATTGTGACCATCAGTGGACTGATCCACTGTTGAGATTAGCATCCTTTATGATCCAATTATCTTCTAGAAGGGCCTATCTCTGAACACCGTTGCACTGAAGATCAACCCTTCAACATGAGCTTTTGAAGAACATCTCAGATTCAAACCATAATGTACAATAATGAGAATAAAATATTCACTGGGTGGATTTCACCAGCAGATTTAATCAGACAAAAGAAAGAACCAGTGAATTTAAAGATAAAACAGTTGAAATTATGCTGGCCCTAGAGTGGAAGAAAAAAGGAATGAGAAAAAGCATGATTCAAGAGACTTGTGGGATGCTGTGAAGTGAAGCAGTATGTGTACTACTGGAATTCAAGGAGGAGTTAAAGAAAGTTGGCAGAAGATATGTGAGAACAAATAGCCAAATACTCACCAAATTGAAGAAATACATGAATTTACAAATCCAAGAAACTCAACCAATTCCACCAGGATCAATTCACATAGACTTGCATTAGACATGTTCTATATTTCTTGAAACTCAAAACAAGGAGAAAAATCTTTAAAACAGAGGTAGAGAATAAACTACCATATCTCAAGACTTGCAGATAAGATTCCTAGAAATCATCAGGCAGAGGGATGACATATTTAGAGTGTGAAAGAAAAAGACAGTCGCTATTTCTTTCTCAATAAAATTAATATAAAAAAGAAAAAGACAATCAATTATGAATTCTAAATTTGGAAAAATTATCCTTCAAAAATAAGGGCACCGGGGTTGGGGATTTGGCTCAGTGGTAGAATGCTTGCTTAGCAATCTGGAAGCCCTGGGTTCAGTTCTAGGCACCAAAAACAAAAAAATAAACCTCCCCTAAACAATTCAAACAAAAATAAAAAAGACCAAAACCAACCAAGGCAACTGCAAAAAATAAGGGCAACTTTGAGACATTCCCAGTTAAACAAATGTTAAAGGAGTTTCTTACTAGTAGACCTGCCTCCCAAGAGATACTAGAATGAAATAAGAGGGCAATGGACATTAATTTAAAGTTATATAAGAAATAAAAATCTCTAGACAGCTACATAAGCAAATGCAAAAGCCATCATAGTAGAGCTTTGATTTATATTTTTGCTTTTAATTTCTTACATGACTTAAAAGAAAATGCATTGGTGAAATTAAATGTCTATTATTGGGCATACAATACATATAAACATAATTTTTGAAAATAATTAAATGGGCAGTGATAACAAAATAAACAAAAACAACAGTTTTTGTGTGTTATTAAGTTCATATAAATTATTATTAACAGGGTATTAATTATACTTTGGTAATCAAAAGAAAACATTTTTAAAAATCTATGAAAAGAAATGAAAAAGGAATCAAACTGCTTTAGTACTAATAGTTACATGCAAAGATAATAATGGAGGAAATGAGGGACAACATGTCATAAGACATAGAGAGCAAATAGTAACTCTTCCTTAAGTTGAATTATATGAAATGCCAATAGATTAAACTTTCGACTTCAGATGGAAATATTGACAAAAGTGAATGAAAAATCATGATTTCTCAAATGTCCACTTTCTATAAGAGATTCACTTTATTTATTTCTTTACTCGGTGCAGAGTCTCGCTATGTAGCTCACACATGTAGTGATCTTCCTGTTCCAGCCTCAAGAGACTCATGTTAGAAGCAAAACAATAATAGACTGAGAGGAAGAGGATAAAAGAAGGTGTGTCATAGAAATAGTGGCCAAAAGAAAGTTGGGAGGGCTACACTAACTACAGAAAAAACAGACTTCTATCCAAAAACTAAGAAAGACAGTATAAATTAAAAAAAGATAAATTTATCCAGAAATAAAAATAAAAATTAAAAATTAAAATTAAATAAAATTTTATATATAAAAATTTTATATATATACATATATATGTATATATATATACACACACATACCAAATAACAGAATTCTCAAATATATTGACATAAATGAAGAGATAAACTTTTTTTAAGACACACTGCTTATTTATTTATTATGTGCTTGTGATACATAATAATTACATTCATCTTTAGAATTTATGCACATATATCTTGAGAATATATACAATAAATATATAATACATAATACATAATATATTAATATGGTGCATATTAATACTTGTATTAGTAGCTGGAAATTACAATAGTGATGTGGTATGGTTTGTGTGTATTTGTCCCCCCAAAGCCTCATGCAGTCATTGAGCCACAGTTATATTAATGAATTTGTGAGCAATTCATGATCTAAGGCCGGGATTATGGGTCTGAGTACTGCTGGAATTATGGGTCTGAGTACTATTGAGGTCATGGGTATGAGTAGTACAGCCAGCCTGGCAGCCTGGGGCAGATAGCCTGAAGGTAACAGAGAGAGAGAGAGGAGAGAGATGCTCTCTGTTGTCACTGTTGCTCCTCCCTTTTGCTCTTGCTGTCCTGCTGCCTTCTGCCACCATGAACTGCTGCCTTCTGCCATGCGCCCCTCTGCCTTGGAGCCAGCTGAGTGTGGACTGAAACCTCCAGTAGCTGTGAGCTACATAAACCTTTTCTTCCTTCATTTTGCATGTCGGGTTTTCACCCCAGCAACGAGAGAAGAGTAACTGAGACATGATAGCACCTCTGCAAAGAAGATCAATGAAGACATAAATAAATGGAGTAACACTACAAACTAATTAGACTTAAGTAACGGATAGAGAATACTCTGTCCAACAACAGAACACTCATTCTTTTCAAGTGTACATGGAATAGTTTCTATTACAGAAAAAGGTTATGCCATCAACATGGATGAGAAAATTTTTTAAAAATTTAAATTACAAAAGGTACTCTTTCTAACCACAATGAAGTGAAATTAGAAATTAAGCATGGAAACAAAACTAGAAAATGTACATATGTATAACTTAAACATGTTTAACCTTTTTTTAAAAAAACGTATTTAGTACAGGGTCTCATTACACAGCTCATAGTGATCCTCCTGTTTTCAGCTTTCCCAGCATTGGGATTACAGGCATGCACCACCATGCCCAGACGTGGTGGCTGGCTCGCTCAGAGCGAACCAGGGGCAGGGCTAGTTCAGGACTAGGGACTGAACCACGGTCCCTGCACTGGCCTAAGCAGGTGCTTAGTCTGCTAACCTATCTCACCATCCCACATATTTAAACATTGAATTGTCAAAGGAGAAATCATAGAGAAAATTAAAATACATCGTGAGTTGAGCGAAAATGAAAATGGAGGATAACAAAACTCATGGGATGCAGTAACAGAAGTGCTCAAGGGGGAAATTCATAATGGTAAGTACATACATTAAAATAATCTCAAACAAATTACCTGACTTTATACCTAAAGGTACTGTAGAACAGGAAATCGAACCAAATCCAAGACCAGCAGAAATAGAAACAATAAAGATTACATCATAGATAAGTAAAATAGACAATAGGAAATGAAAATTTCAAGGAATCCAAAGGCTGATTCTTTGACAGTATTAACAAAATTGGCAAGATACAAACTACATTTAAAAATTAAAAAGAAGATGCGAATAACTAAAGTGAAAAATTAAAGTGGGACATTATTACAGGTCTTGTAGAAATAAAAGGGGTTATAAGGGAATCCTGTGAACACTTGTCTGGTAGCCAATTAGATGACCTAACTGGAAAAATTCCCAGAAATGTGTAAATGCACCTGCCATACACTCATGTGCGCGCACACGTGCATACACACACACACACACACACACACACACACACACACACATGCACGCTCACATAATCAAGTCTAATTTGTGAAGAAATAAAATATCTCAAGAGACCTAATAGCAAATAAAATGATTGGATCATGACTACAACAAGAAAAACTCCCAAGTCAGGGCTGGGGAGATAGCTCAGCAGTCTAAGCATCTGCCTGACAAGTGCAAGGATACTGTTCTATTCCTGGTACTGCATGCCACGTTGAAACCAGGCATGGTGCTGCATGCCTGTAATCCTAGTGCTAGAGAAGCTGGCAGGAGAATCACTACAAGCTGAAGCAGCATAGCATGACCCTGTACCAATTAAATAAACAAATAAAAGCAAAAAAAAAAAAAAAAAAAACAAAAACCCAAGTCAGATGGCTTCACTGGAGAATTCTAGAAAACTCTTAGTGCTCTGATTATACTAAGAACCACTGAATTTCCACTTTAAATGGGTGAATCCTCTGGGATAAAAATTATATTTCAATAGAACTGTTGCATATTAATTTTTAAAGTCACCTGAATTCATGCACCAACTTGTTAGTGGCAGGCTAGCTCTTCAGCTCTCTTGTCAGTATAATGAGTGGCTACCATTGCCTCAAGGGACACCTTGTCAAGATGTCTTTGTCGCTGGCAAAGACGGACGCCTATATCTGCTTCTGTCTTCTGAGTTGCTTGCCTGTGGGCCAGCCTCCTCAGTGCACACCTGGAGGGGAGGCCATACTGTGCGTTCTCTATGGGCTGCATAGCCCAAGTGGCTGGCACTGTAACCAGGCTGTCGCTGCAGGAGAGAAGATGGTGCTGTGCTCAGATGAGTGTCTCCCAAAGGTTCATAGGTGGAGATGGGCTTCCTGGGCTGGAGGTATTGGAAGGGGCTGTGGATCTGTATGAGGTGGGGCCTCTTGGATCATAAGAAACAGCCCCCCAAAGGGATGGTGGGGGCCCAGTCTCTTCTCTATCTTTACCCCACGACTTCATCTGTGAAGTCATGGAGTAAAAATAGACAGACATGGTGCTGCCATGTTGTGCTGCTGCTTTTAATAGAGACTCAAATTCGTGGGGCTGTCCAATGGGGGGCTTGGGCTTCTAGAGTGATGGGCCAAAGGTAATCTTTCTTTACCCATTAAGAAACTTGCATCAGGTGTTTTGTTCATGATGGAAAGGTCACTAACAACGATGGTTTTGTAAAATTACCCAGTAAAGCTATCCAGGTTTTAGATTCCCTCCATGCGATGGCCTCCTATAAGGAAATTGCCCTAAACATCTGTGGGAGAGGCCACGTATGACCAAATGCAGAAGGACGTGTGTGCCTGGGGAGGAGGCGACTTCCCTTCTGAAGCTACCTAGATATGAACCGGATGGAGGGGCACAGAAACCTTTCCATAAGTACATTTAAGAAACATTCATGAGTTCCTGATAGCAAAGCTGATTTGCTGGGCACAGTTTTTCCAAAGTCTGTAGAAACCCTATTGAACCCAGCCTGTTGGTTTCAAGCATGACGAGCCTACAGCCCAGTTGTCTTATGGATAAGTGGCTCTGCAGACTGCTGGTCCCATAGATGAATGGCCAGGCCACTTGCAGCATAGCTGCATTTCTGCCCGAGGCTATGGTGAGGAATTTTCACGTCCAGACCAGATACAGACTTGGCAACTGGACTGAGCTGTTGCAGATCCACTTAGGCAAGGTGGCCCTGGTTGCCTAGGGTGGGAGTGTGTCTTGTCTTCCAACAGGAATCTGCACAAAGAAACTGCCTCTGATGTTTTCATTGTGACAGGGTTGGTGGTTTATTCCTATAAAGCCAAGGAGCCATACTAGATGTCATGAGTTCCCCTAAATAGCTGCTTCTTTGTACCTGTCCCCAGCACACTTCCTCTTCCCTCCACCTTGCTCTGGGAATAGCTGCTCCACTCTTCTGACCTCAGTGCTGTGGTTTTCTGTTTATTTTATCTCCCCCAAAGAAAACAAATTCTCTCCATTTTGTCCTACTTCCTACCAGATAGAATCTTTTGTTTTCACTTACTGCCTTGTCAGCTTCCAAGAAATTTTAATGCCTTGAAACCTGTGGAGACACCCAGGGTTCAGTGGTCTATACCCGGCTCCAGCCCAAGGTCGAGGATTCCCTCCTTTTCCTTCCCCGTATTGTCCAGCATCCTGCGGGGCCGCTCTACCGGGCCACACCGCCAGTACAGTGCCGCCTGGTACAGACCCCTCCTGCTGCCACAGGCGCCACCAAGCCCTGGACACACCTCACCATAGCCGGAGGTGCGTGGACCCCTGAGGAGGATGGGGCAGGCAGGCGTAGACAGTGGATTTCTTTCCATCCTTGGCTCTCTGCCTTGTTCTGGAAAGGGCAGACTGCAGGCATCAGAGGAGGTGGCCTGTGTGCACGGCAGCAGCACCCTGTCTTTCAGCAGACCTCAGAGTCCCTGTTAGGTTGTGGACTGTATCAGCACTTGAGGGGCTACCTAAAGTGAGAGTTAGTTTAGGACAGCAGAGATTTTTCCCAATGTTTTTTTAAACAAAAGTGAGGATTTCTCTCATATGATCATCCCAGGCTGAGTTTTCATCCTAAATATAGACTCTGTGTACCATCCTGTCCCTGCCCGTCTCCCCCTTTAGATTGTGGGATCCTAGACTTCAGCTCAGCATGGTGTTCAATCCATAACAGATCATCAAAAATGGGAGTTTGTTATAGGCCTGCAAGATGGAAATCAAAAGGTTTTCAATTTCATTCTGTGAACATTCTTCAGGTGGTGGAGTGACAAAAAGATGAATGAGAGACTGTTCCTGATCAAGAAACAAAGGATGCCACTCCAGCTACAAACCAAGAACAGCAGAAGCAGTTGACAGCACCTTGGTTGCCAAATTGATTGCTGTCTTTGAATAAGGAGGGTTGATGAGGTGCTTTTGGGGGTGTAAGTGAGGGTGAGAGTGCCTTCTAATATCTGCTTTGTATCTTAGTAGCTAAAGCCTCCTTCAGATTGCAACAGTCTGTTAAGAGGATTATCTCTGTCATTTCTATTGTGGTGAGGTTACTTTGCTCAGATAGGAAACCAATTTTCTCTGAGACAGTTTATGTCAGTCAGCTGAAAGAGTGGAGTACCACAGTCATCCAGGCTAATGGTATTTTATCCAGTGTCCTCATTCAAATCCCCCTCTTCAGATTGAATAAGTATCTTTCTGTCAGAACCTCCCCAGTGGCTATGGAGGATGCTGCATTTCCAGTCAAATTTGAGTACGAAGCCTCTTTCTCTCATAAAATTGTGATGAGACACACATTCTGGAAACAGTGTGCTTAAAAGAAAAGAGACTTTGTGGTCAGTGGTTGGGCAGCATCAATCTGCAAAATAAAATGAAAGCAAAGTGCTGATACTCTCACAGACCATGTGGTGGTTCAAATTAGTGAAGGACCCATCTTCAAAGGTAATTCTCATTCGTGTGTATCGTTCTGCTCATACTTTGAGTAATATGCTCCTTCAGATTACAGCTTTCTCTAGATACAGAGGGGAAATTGGTTCCAGGACCTGCATGGATTCCAAAATCCAAGAATCCTCAAATTCATCACATAGCATATTTGCCTAGAATATGCTATACGCTTTGAATCATGTATACCTGTACTGTAAACTTTGAATAATGTCTAAATTACTTACACTACTTAATATACTATATAATGCCATGTAAATTGTTGTTATACTATATTTTTTTTTTTTTTTTTTGTCTTTTTTGAGGCAGGGTCTCACTATGCAGCTCAGGCTGGCCTTAAGCTCACTTTGTAGCTCAGGCTGGTCTCGAACTCACAACAATCCTCCTGCCTCAGCCTCCCAGTGCTGGGATTACAGGCCTGCACCACCACGCCCGGCTTGTTATACTATATTTTAAAGTAGTCATCATGTATTATTTAGGGACCAGTGACAAGAAGAAGCATACATATTCACTCTGGAAGCAACTTTCTCCAGTACTTTCTGCCTGCAGTGGTTCCATCTGCAGGGAACCTGCAAACACAAAAGCAGGTCCTGTATGTCCATTGCCTCTTCAGAGGGAATGCAGAGTTATGAAGGCCCCTCAGCTGTGGAATGAGTAGAAATTAAGAAGAGGCAGTAGAACAAATGGGAATGACCAGAGAGGCAAGGCACGCAGAGCAGGTGAAATTGCCTTCTTGTCTCCGGACATCAGGACTGTGTTTGCTTAGAAAAACACCCAAGGGTGGGAAGTGACATGACAACATAGCGGACTTCACTCTGTACTCGATCACTTCCCATGGGGATTTTTCTGGGTATCAGGCACTGTTTGGGAAATATAAAGGTATTATGGTGGAGAAAGCCAACACGATCTTCATCTGCACGGGATTACTGAATGTGTTTCGGCTTATCAAATAAGCAAAACTGGTAGATGTTCTCTGTGAAGAATCAGGCAGCCAAGGCCTCAGGGGTGGTGGACCTCAGGTCTCTGCCATAGTCACATTACCCATCTCTGCTACTACAGCACACAAACAGCTGTGTGGTACACAAAGGGAGGAGCATGAGTATTCCAATAAACCTTTATTACAAAAATGAATGTTAGACCCAATTTTGATGGTGGCCTCTTGTTTGCCAATGCCTGAGCAAAACTACAAATAGACCATTTAAATGCACCACTGTATCAGGGAGAGATGTGTGGCATTATTGATGCACATGAAGAGGAATTCAGTGTATTAGAATTGAGACTTGAAAGAGGAGAAGAAATTAGGTGAAGAGGGTAAAGAGAGTATGGTAGATAGATGGTGAGGATCAGGGTCATGGAGTGAGAGGAAGCCGACGGGGGAGGCCATCACTAGGGGGCTGGTTGGTGAGGTTCAGAACTTCCGTCATTCACAAGAACAATGGAAACCATTTTATTCAGAGTCTCACACATGCTGTGACATTTCAGAATCACCCCGCTGGGTATGTCTTGGAGAATGGATTGCGAGCCAGGAAGCCTACTCTAGTAGTTCTAACAAAACCTAAAGAAGGATGCGAAGTGGCTATGCAGAGGGAAGAAAGCAAGAACCCAAGCAATTCTTGAGGAGTAAAAGCAACATGTTGCATGCCGGATTTCAGTCTGGAGGTGAGGATTCAGCTGGGTCCAGAGTGACTCCCGGGCCCTGGCTTGTTTGATTGGATAGCTGTGTTATTTCTGAGATACAAAGTGGTCTTTTAGGATAATATAGCAAAATACAAAAGATTAAGTAATTTCTAAATAGAAATTTATTTCTTTCACTTCTGGAGGCTGAGGGGATTAAGATCAAAGCACAATGGTCTCATGTCTTGTAAGGACCATTGTTTCTGTGTCCTTATAAAGCATAAGGACCAAGCAGTCTCCCTTGGGCCTTCTTTATCAGGGTACTGACCTCGGGGGCTCCTCAGATTGCACGTATAAGCTAATCTCCTCTCAAAGGCCATATTTCCTTAAACCATCATATTAGAAGTGATCATTTCAACATATGTATTTGAAGGGCTGGGGAGATAGCTCAGAAGAATAAGCACTTGCCTGGCAAGTGCAAGGGCCTGAGTTCAATCCCTGGTTTTGCAAAAAGAAAAAAAGCATCAACATACACATTTGAGGGAAATAATATATGACCTTGCCGGGCGTGGTGGCGCATGCCTGTAATCCCAGCACTAGGGAGGCTGAGGCAGGAGGATTGTTGTGAGTTTGAGACCAGCCTGAGCTACAAAGTGAGCTTAAGGCCAGCCTGAACTGCACAGTGAGACCCTGTCTCAAAAAAGACAAAAAAAAAAAAATATATATATATATATATATATATATGACCTTTCCCTGGATCCCTGGTTTTGTGTCTTCAGACATACAATAAATTTATTTCACTGCAACAACCCTTGGTGCTAACTCATATTAGCCTCAGCTTAAAGTCTAACCCAACCTCATCTAAGGGTCCCCTAAGTCAGACATGTGTGAGACTCAGGTAAGATTCATCTTAAGGCAAGTTCCTCTCAGGTATAGATGAGTCTGTAAAATCAAGCGATGGCTGTGTTTCCCAAACACAATGGCTGAGGATAAACAGTCTCTTTCCAAAAGGAAGAAATAGGCAAGGAAGAAAGGATTATAGGTCCCAAACAACAAGGTAAGCTATAAAATCTTATGCCATGAGAAGACAAATGGTGAGTTCTGTAAGTGGACAAAGTCCTCAGAGGGTGACACTGGAGTTGGAGCTTTCTCTGCACAAATGGTTCCATCATCAAAGTCAACACTGCAGTGAAGAGAATACTGCTGCATAATGGATACAGAATGCCCAGGGAAGGAGCTGCCTGAAGCATAAGATGAATTCTGGCTCTGTACTCTGCCCTCCAGGTGTACTGACACGATAGCCAGCCATTAGCACCCACTGGTGCAGCGATATAACCACCTTCTTCAAAACCACCAGGTTTGAAGAATAAGAGACACAGGACAGGGAGGAAGGGGCAATGAAGTCCAGGGACCTAAGGGATATAGCAAACTTGTTAATGCAGAGTAGAGGTGGATGTCTGACCTTGATGTTCTGAAAGCCCCCACTAGCTCCAAAGGTATTTGGCCTCACTTTGCTGTGTACATGCGTGTGTGTGTGTGTATGGGTGTGTAAATGTATAACTTACACAGAACAAGCATTCAGAGTGAGAAGGAAGTAGAAGGCAAAATGGCCATGACAAGGGAGTTCCTAAGTGTTTGCAGAAGGTCTTGGCAGAAGGTCTTGGGTGGTCTCTGGATATCTTTCCCAGGGGACAGAATAGGGCTAAGATATAATACCTACATCTAAGGGAAGAGGGGGTTCCAGGTACCATCTTGCTTACCCTAACTGAGTTGGGGAAAGATCTATAGAATGATTCATTTTTACTACCATCTCTGCCCATTAAGGGGCAAGTGTTCTGATGGTAGAGTGTTCAGGCTAGAGCTCCTTATATCCACAGCAGTGCCTGGCACAGGGAACTGCCAAGTCTTAGGATAGCAAGAAGACGATGGCTCCCTTGGTATAGATAAGAAACCAAAGGGGTTCGAGGATCCAAACTTCTAATTCGTAGTTTGTATACCACAGTTTACATGTAGCTTTCCTAAGTCTTATGCTGTAGGCAGGTCCTGTCCAGGGCATGCATTTTCTTTGCACAGCGGTGTAGTGTACTGCAGTGTCCCCTTTGATGATGGAATGATCTGTGCAGTGAGCTTCAACTCAAATGTCACCTTCTCCGGCTCTGTCCACTTGTAGAACTCCTCCCCTACCCCTGTATCAGGCTTTCCCCTTCAAGTTTGACCAGGCCTCACGCATCCTACAGTCTAGGTGTACACCTACTAACATGAGTTCAGTGGCACCTTGGTTCACAACTTCATTCTTTCCATGATTCTGCTCACAAACTGAATTGGATGAGAACCAAATCAAATTTCCCCATTAGGTCCACATGGAGCCTAACCACTGAGTTTGATTCGGTTCTTGTCCAATCTAGTTTGGAAGCAGAATCACGGAAAGACTAAAAAATGGAAACCAAGGCACTGCTCTGCAAATTAAAATAACACAGGCTGAAATGTCCTCCCTGGTGTGGGTGGTGAAGGCTTCTTCATCCTTGCTGCCTTCTTATTACTGCATTGGTCTTAGAAAATTGCGTTTAACACACCTTTCATAAAAGTTGCAAGCGTTGTCAAGTGCGAGCAGAGGTGAGCGAGTGTGAGGCGGAGAATTTCCCCTCTGAGTGCTGACCTTCTGAGGTGAAATCACAGTTCTCACTTCTTGGTTAGAAGAGTGACACGAAAAAGGCCCTTTCTGAGTATTATTTAGAATATAAAAACACAGCTCCTTCTTTACCTCATTTACAGAATTTGCTAAAAATCCTTCAACAGTTGGACTCTTTCAAAAGCAGTCTAAGTCTGTTCTGCAAGTTCGGTTTCTCAGCAAGCTTTCTTCCCTTGCTTCCTGCACCTGGGAGTCCTTGTGCCTGCTGGTGGGTGTGCCAACAGGACATAATTGGGAACAACCAACTCCATGTGGACCTAGGAGTGTCCTAGAAATGAGTCAAGGGCTCTGTGGGGCCCCTCGGGCAGGTCCCTCAGGCAGGGCATGAAGATTCTCACTGTAGTGTTTGTTGCATGTGGGGATGAGAATCAGAGTAGGCTCAGTGCTGGTCTCTCAGGTCTGGATGGGGAAGACCAGTGCATGTAAAATGCATGTCAGATATGGTGTGGTTACGATCAATGGATTTGGTGAGTGACTAATCACACAGGTGAATTTAAAAACATAGGTAATTCACCTCTCCATATCTCAGGCGGCCTGATTCCCCCCTTACCTCATGATACTAAATGCTCAACTTCCTGTGTAAAATGGCTCAGTATTTAGCATTTGCATATAGTCTACAAATATACCTTCATGTAGTCTTTAAAAAAATGTATTTGGCTGTTACAGGATCTCACTACACAGCTTGGACTTTTGGTGAGCCTCCTGTTTCCAGTCTCCTCAGTTCTGGGATTACAGGTGTGTGCTACCACATCCTGGGGGCAGGGCTGGCATGGCATGTGGTGCTGGGGATTAGACTGCGGCCCCTGAGCTTGCTTAAGTTTGCCTAAGCAGGCACTTCGGTCTACTGAGCTATCTTGCCTGTCCTACTTGCATGTACTTTAATTTCTAGGTTAGTTTTAATACTTAATAAATTACAAATGCTATTTAAATAGTTCTTACAGTGTATTTATTTAGGGAATAATGACCAGAAAAAAAATGCCCTTACATGGTCAACACAGAGGAAATTATTTTCTAAATATTTTTGATCCGAGGTTGGCTGAATCCATAGACACAAAACTATAGATAAAGAGGACTGATTTCTTTATTAAAATATGAAATGTGGTAAAGTAAATCACATAGTCATTTTCATACACCAAGAATTCATGCACAAAAGCTGTAAACCACACTTTGTAAGATCACATTCACATATGAAGAAATAAAATTTTAAAATATTGTCTTTGCAGGGGAAAGGAAGGGAAGGGGAGTAATCCATGGGATACAATGGAATTAAAAATTATAGCAAAGGACAGCTGGTACATATTCATGACAGTACAGCAAGAATAAGGGGTACGACTAATTCAGTCTTCTGTAGTAGACATTTTAAAAAAACATCCAAACCTTATCTCTTCAAAAGTCCAATCCTTAAATCAACAGTTGGTGAAGATATGGAGAAATTGGTACTATTCTTTCCTGTTGCTGGAATTATAAAATAGTCCACGTGCTTTAGGAAATGGTATGGCAGCTCCCTAAAAAATTAAAGATAGAGTTGTCTCCTAAGCCAGGTATCCTGCTGGGTCCTTGGCTGAAAGAAATGAGCACAGGATCCTGAAGAAGTGTATCTATGTCTTTGTGCCCAGCAGCATTGCTCATGACAGTAAAGAGGTGGAGGCAGGTCAGATGTCCACAGATAGGTGAGTGGATAAAAAGAATAGAATATAAATGCATGTGAATTACTATGCAACTGTAAGATTGGGCTGGTGACGCAGGCTGTATTCCCATCACTCCTAAGGCTGAAGCAGGAGGATCACTGTGAGTTCAAGGCCAGCCTGGGATACAAAGTGAATCCAAGGCTAGCCTGAACTATATGGTGAGACCCTTTCTTAAAAACAAACAAACAAATAAACAAAAAACTCCTGCTGCTCAGCCTTAATAAGGAAGGAGACTGATTTGTGCTATGGCATGGATCTGCCTTGAGCACATCATGCCAAGCTGTCTAAAAGTCAATCACAGAAGATACAAGCACTGTACAATTTTACTTTTATAAGGTACTTAAATTTTCAAACTCACAAAGACATAAAATGGGATGGTGACTGGTAGGGCCCTGGGAGGACAAGCAGTTCGTGTTTAATGGATATGGAGCTTCAATTTTGATACAAGAAAAGCCTCCCCGAGTTGGATGGTGGTGATGGTTGCATAATAGTGTGAATGTGCTTCACTTTGCTGCCCTATAATCCTGCTGTGAGGGGCTGAGGCAGGAGGAGTACACATCTGGGCGCAGCCTCGGTAACTTAGTGACTTATCGAGAATTTGTCTCAGAATAAAAATAAAAAAAGGCTAGGGATGTAGGTTGGTGGGAAAGCCTCTAGGCTCCATCCCTGGTACACTGGCAGCAATAACAAAAGGCTTAATCAGCACTTCCCAGGGTGTGGTGCAGGCTGGGTTCAGGCTGGGCTCACCATTAGGCTTAACTGTCTCCATGTCACCCTCCTCTCTCCGCCTCCCACCTCCTAAACTCTGGCAAAAAATTCTCAGCTTTTCTCCAGACTGCTGCATGCCTGAAATACGTTTTTGCTCTCTGGTAACCCCTAAGCTGTCCACACTCTAATTCTACATCCCGTCCATCTTGATCCCCAAACTTGGCTTAATTTCTCTCCTTGGCTGTCACAATCCCGAGCCCCTGCAGTGTACAGACAGCCCTCATCTTCTCCTTCTTTGGTGGGTGGAGGGCAGCCAGCCCCCAGACAGGGCACCTCAGAGCAGGCTTCCTGGGTGTCCTGTGTCAAAAGAATGCCTATTAAGGCATTCTTTAAGGAAGCCCAAACATTTAGCTGCTTAAGGTGGTCATTATCTTGCTTTCTGATAAATTTTCAAAGGAAAAGAAAATAATTTTGACTATTTCTTTTCAACTTGGAATGTCTTTTGAAGCCCTGCTGTCTGCTCATGGGCCCATGTGTGGGTGAGCAAGCCCCTCTCTGTACCGCTAGGGCTCTGTGTCTGTGTTGTTTTATGCCTGCGAGGGGGTATTTGCAACCTGCAGTCCTCCAGGGCCTCCTCTGCGGAAATCTCCGCGTGAGAGACTGCTCGCTCCCTCCATCAGGGCGTGCTGACACAGCCTGCCCTTTCCTTCAGAACCAGAGCCTTAAACTCAGCATGCTCCTCCTCTGGAAGTGCACCGCACCGCACTGCTGTCACTATCTGTCTTCCCTGATCTGTTCCCAGAGGCAGGGCTCAGCCCTGCCAATCCTCTGTGGGGCTTTCTGTTCTGCTGTCCCTGCTGTTTCCACAGTGGGCACTGAGTGTCAGTGGGGCGTCTGTTCCTGAGGGCCCAGGGCCGGGTGGGAGTTGCCGGGCCTGTGGAGCAGAGCCCCTCCCAGCGTGCCCAGTGTCCTCCAGTCACCCATGCAGCAGCAGCCCTGGTGGCCTGGGATGTGCCCCGCAGGGTGGTGGGGTGGGCGGGCGGGGCTGGCCAGCGCAGGACAAGGTGGGCTCTCCCACATTTTCATAACAAACAGAGCCGTGAAAGGGCCTGTCCAGAGGCTGCTTGGTCATTGGCAGAGGCCCCTGTGGAAAGTCTCCTGCCCCGGCCCGGCTAACGTGCCCTTCCTTGCGCACACAGCTCATCGAGGATTGCGGGCTTTGGCGACCTTTGAAAGAAGACTTTCTTTTCATTTTGGCAACTTGTCTCTCGATAGACACTCTGTTCTTTTTATTGGATGGGCAGCAATTTAACAAGTAACACTTTAGCAACAAATCCTCCTGCCATCCACCCCCCAACAACAGAATTTCCCCCTTATCTGATTTTTTTCTTGGCCTCTGGTATTGTCATAAGGTCAAAGTATCACCTCTCTGGGGGATCCCAGCATGGTAGGGACTTGACTTCAGATCAGAAACAAATTGCAGTGAAGCAAAAACACCAGGGCCCCAGCACGGAAAGCTGTGAACTCCCCGAACGGCCGCCATGTGTGCCGCTGGGCCGGCTGGCGCCGGAGTCAGCTTGGCTTGGCAGTCTCTTCCTCCACGCGCTGTTTTCCTTGGGGGGTGGGAAGGCGGAGGAGAGTGAGTCAGGGAGGGGGCGGGCAGGACCAGGGAGCACAGTTGCCCTTTGCCTCATGATTTATATTTGGTCAGAGTAGCCTTGTTCCGCTTTCTTCTGGCGGGAATGCGCCTTGGACATGCTGTTTCAATATGAGACAATCAGCTGGGCCCTCTGTGGAATGTCCCTGGAGACTGGAAACGACCTCCCAACAGGGTCATTTGTTCAGCAGAATTCGAAGTCGCATTCTCCAACATCTGCATTCTATTAATACCTTCAGAATATTTCCATCAGCTTTGGGAAATCAGAAGAGATGTTCAGCTCCTAATACTAGAGTCTTTTGAACACTTTTTTGTGACTCTTGTGTTTTGTGGGTAAAACACCACCACCCATCCATTTAGTTTGCTCCAGGGCAGGTGGATGCTCAGATGTCTTAGTAAAACCCAAAGTTATGGTGAAATTTGTTAGGTGCTGTCACTGCTGTCCATGACAGCCCCCAGTGGAAGGCGCATTAGTAAGCACACAGTAGAGATGGACCTTCTCAGGGCCGGGAAGGATGTTCTGGGACACCTACAGAATGCCAGTGGGAGACAGCCCGGGCTCTCATCTCCCCAGGGTGGAGCCAGTATCCCAGGCCACAGTAGCCTTTGCTGGAGATCGAGCCTTGTCATGTTCTCCAATGGCCTTTTCCTTAAAGGAAAAGAAGGGAGAGAGGAAGGAGGCAAATAAAGGCATGCCATAAAGAGAGAGAACGTTTACTTAAGAAAAATAAGAATATCTAGATGGAATGGAAATGATGCTTGGTGAGACTGTGAAATAGAGACCTGGCTATGGTCTTGCAGGAAGCAGGGTCTGAACCCTGGATGATGTAAAGAGATATTGGGGACCGAGTCCTTAGGGTGGAGGATGTCCTGGGGTCCCAGGCTGTCCTGGTGTGGGAATGCTGAGGAGCCTGAGAAGGTGCACTCTATCCACAGAGTGCTTAATGACTAATCACCAAGTGCAGGAGTGAAGCCCAGAGCTCATCAAGCAGGCTCTAGGGGCGGAGCAATCCAGAGGAGAAAGTGAGTTGGCCTGAGGCTGAGCCTTTTAAGCTGCTCTCCCCTCCCCTCACAGGAAGAAGTTGAAGCATGCCTGACGATCAAGCCTTCTGGAGATCTGGAAGGCTGGGAGCCAGAGGGACCAGGCTGGAGCCTGTATAGTGGCTGTGACCATTACCCAAAGAAGTGTTGCGGTTGGTGCTGAAAGCGAGAGGCCAAAAACATACATCCAAAAGTTATCTTCAAAGAATGGAAAAATAGGGGTCTGCTACCAAAAACCAGTAGAAATATAATTTTTTTTTTTTTTTTGATACTTGGCATTGAATTCAGGCTCTCATGCTTGCCAGGCAATTGCTTTGGCACTAGGCTCCAACCCCAGCTCTTAGAAATATAATTTTACCCAACACAGATTTCACTGCTTATGATTCTACTACATGGGTCAGATGAGTGAACGATAAGTCTTAGTGAAAATTATGGAGCAACTTTCTTGGAAATTTAGAGGAATGCCAGAGTGTGATAAGAAGGTCTCTAATAATGATAAATGGCTTCCTGGTTTATGACTCGGACAGAGCTCCTCTTTGCTGGCTGGAGTTGGCTGAGGAGGCTGAAAATACTCAAGGGGCAGGAGGGAGCATATTTCTCATGGGGCTGATGGGGTTTCCTGTGCCCTTTGTCTGTCTGTCTGTCCGTCCATCCAGGGGAGAGTTTTAACTGTCACTCCTGGCTTCCTCTGTCAGGGACTCTTGCTCTGCCTAACTCTAGGCAGCAAGTAAATTCTGAATTACAAATTAGCACCCCTTCACTCACTCAGGATCATGTGAGAGCTCTGTAAGAAGACACTTCCAAAGGGCAGTCATATACATTTTGGCTTCAGTATTTACTTTCCCTTTGTCCAAATTATGCAAAATCTCCCAGAGAACAAATAAACAGATACAACAAATAACTAGAGTCAGAGCTTTGGCTCAGGAAATTCCTGAGCTCACGTGTTTGCTGGGAAGAGGTTCTCACAGCCTGGCCGGTATTTTTTATCTATCCCCACAGGATGTACTCCTACTCTTTCTTCCAGGGTCCTCTGCTTCCTGTCCGTGTTCCCACAGCTGCCGAGGGCCACAGCTCCGGCCAGTACTCGGAGGGTCCTTGCTGTGTGTGCGAGATGGTGGCTCCTCACACAGCGTGGCAGATGTTCAGCATCAGGAATCAAAACAGCTTTCACACCACGCAGCACATTCTTCTCCCAGTCCCGTTCATTTCCTCTCCGCGGGATGTGGAACAATTTCCCTCATCTGTTGCTCACTCAGTGGGTTTGGGATTTTGTGAATTTTACAGTGATACTTAGATTCCTCCCAGTTCTGTTCCAAGAGGAGAGAGAGAGAGAGAGAGAGAGAGAGAGAGAGAGAGAGAGAGGGAGAGAGGGAGAGAGGTGCATTGACTCAGTCCCAAGCCCTGTTTCCCCTTGAGGGGTTTCTGGGGTTTTTTGTGAGATTCAAGTGAAACTGAGAAGTGCAGGAAGAAGATCAGAGACCGCATGGAGCCTCTTGAGTCCTGCCATCCTGAGAACCCCCTCAACAGGTCTTCTACTTTTTGGCAAAAACATGACAAGCCTGTAGGCAAAGGGAAAGAGCCAGGCCATTTCTGTTCATGGTACACTAGGCAAGTTCTGCTATGCTGACTTGGCACAGAGCACTTGTTGAAGGGAGCAGAGAAGGGGGCCCTGTTTCTGACTGTTAATACTAAATACAGGGTTAAGGTCGACGGACTTTGGAGAAATCTGCCCACTGCAGCACTCTCCTTCCAGATTCCCTATGTGCAGCGCCCTCGTTCTAACGTCTGTTTTCCTCCTCTTCTGCTGGAACCAGGAGACAAACACATCTATAGCTCCTCACTGTGGCCCAATCAAAAGCTCCTCACTGGAGTCTTACAATGCTGTGTAAGTAGGAACTAGTTTTATGCCCATTTCATTGATGGAGAAACTAAGCTCAGAGATATAAGATGAGCTGGGAACAGGTACAACTGGGATTCAAAATAAGATCTTCACACAGTCTGATCTTTTTACTAGGCCAAGATGATTTCACAGAATCCAATACTCCTGAAAAATTTTTGCTGGGAAGAGTCACAGAATGACAGACTTGGAATTAAGGCTGTGAAAGTTTCTCTTTCTTTCCTTCCTTCCTTTCTTCCTTCCTTCCTTCCTTCCTTCCTTCCTTCCTTCCTTCCTTCCTTCCTTCCTTTCTTTCTTTTTTCTTTCTTTCTTCTTTCTTTTCATTGGTTCTTTCTTTCTTTTTCTTTTCTTGGCTTCCTGCCACTTGAGAGAAGCAGGCAGTTTTTCAAATACTTCCTACTTGATTCATTCTATCCTACTAGCACCTGGAGTTTCCCAGGACCCTCTCAATAACTCCCCTACACAAGATGTAAGTGCGCCAAGGAGAACCGAGGCTTCTACTGCTGCTATTCCTACAAAGGCAGAGCTGGCCAGCAGGCACTGACCCAGCCTGCCTGCTCCCCGAGCTTGCAGATTTTGTGTAGCTCAAATGTTTACACGCTAGCTCACAGTTCTGTGTGGCCATACACTGAGAGATGGTTATTGACTCTTCTTGCATTCTTAAGGCAGTTCTGTGAAGTGATTTTCCTTCCCTGGCCTACTTTGAAGCTGTAGAGTGCTGCTTCCCACCCTGTGGATGCTTCTGGGTGAGGTCACTGCCGTGCAGCCGTCTCGGCGTGGCAGCCAGCCTGCAGGAACCTATTAATAGGCTCCATTTCCAGTATGTGCCCCATAAAGTCAGGCCTCATTTTTAGCAGCTCGCTGTTACTTACAATTCTAGGAAAAGTTCCCTTTGAGTATCTTCCTGCCAGGGGATGGTTCAATTCTCTCTGCTTGTACAGGGCAGAGGAGAGGAAGGAGCCCACAGGCACTGGGTCGGTGATCCACCGCCAGAGAACAGTGCTCTCTGAAGCTCCTCCTAGAGAGTGTATTCTCTGTCTGCTTAGAGAGGGGCTTTGGTCAGCTCCCTGGGGTTGGGTAGGGTCGGCACAGCCGCCCAGGCCGGGTCTTGCTGGCTCCATCCTCCCTTTCATATAGCCTGTCCAGTTGTAACACATTCAGCTGGTTTCACTGCCAAAATACACCCAGAAATCAAGCGTCTAATGGTCTCTAATGTTGCTCAGTTGTCCAAGGTGCAACCATAGCTTGCCAGCCAGCTCGGAAGGTCCCTGTCTGGGCCACCTCCCTCCCAGCTCCTGCCAGCTGGCCTCCTGGGAACCGAAAGAGGGTTTTTAGAGTTTATCATCCTCAGCTCAACAACTTCCGTGGCTGTGTGCCTCCCACTGAACCAGCAGCTGAAGTCTTCCAGGGGCCTGTGCAGCTTGCAGGACCAGGTTCTTTCTCCTTTTTCTCTTACCTTCTATCACTTGCTTCTGCCCTTCTGGGCCTGGCGTCTCCAGCCCTGTCCCTTGATGTTGCTGCCTGTGTTTTCCACATTCCACCCCCATCTGGAAGGGCTTCCTCCAGAAAATATGACAACATTCTTCCTGGTTTCTGCCCAAACATCCCCTCATCTAAAACCACCTTAAATAAAATAGCAGCCTTCAGCACTAACAAGCCCTGTGCTCACTGCTATTGTTTGAACTTCAATAGTGTCCTTTAAAAGCCACAGACACTTGGTGGGGGAGCAATCCCCAGAGGAGTAGCACTGCCCCAAAGTGTTTCCCAAGAAGAAACTCTCAAGTATGTCCCTTAGAGATTTAGTTCCCAGGTTTAGTGCTAGGAGGTGCTGCGAGTCTTTATGGGACCTCAGTGGGACCTCAGAGGAGATGCCCAGATCACTGTGGGTGCATGCCTGAAGGTGATACAGGGGCCTCACATCTCTTGTGCTAGCTCTGCTTCTGGGCTCACATGCTGAGCACTTCTCTTGAGATGTGCTCCAGCCATAAGGAGCCTCCTACCCCAGAGGTCCAGAAATTTGGGGCTGCCTGATTATGAACTTGTGCTTCCAGAGCCATCAGTGTAAACAAACCTCTCAGGATGTTACGTGCGAAGCTGACCGGTCACTCTTTCTGTTCTGCTTTTCTTTTTATGCCTTAGCTGGTAGGTCTTCTGCTTGCTGCTTTATCCTCCTGGAAGTGAAGTCCCACGGAGGACATGCATGTTGCCCCAAATAGGAGTATGTTAATGTTGGACCACGGAGCAGCACTGAATAAAGGTGACAGGATCTGGCTACACTGCCTTGCATGGCAAATGCAAGCACTGGGACAATGACAGGGAGGAAGAGGCAAGGGGGCCATGCCTGCAGAGGGCTGTGACCTAGGGGAAAGGGCCACTGCCTCAGAAGCAGGACTGTTCATGGAGGGCCTTCTGGGTTGGTTTTCATGTGCTAAAACTTCTCCTCTTGTGCATATGTCTCCTTTTTTTCATGATGGGAAATAACTAAAGCCCCAATCCCACCATAAGCTGGTAACTTATCTGTTCACACTCACTGGATCAGAAGACAGAGGGATCTGAGCAACCCACCTCTGGTTACTGTCTAAAAGCTTTGTGATGGTGTCAACTCTGCAGGAATGCAGAGTTGGGATACAGACTGATGTGGTGTGGATCTTATGGACAGCACCTCTGGTTTGTCTATACAGGCATTTTTGGGCACCCCAGTTGCTTTTTATCAGAGAAAAAAAACCCAAATGATTCTCTGACCAATATGAGAGCAAAAGTCAGAAGAAAACATAGAGTTAAGAACTTGAAGTTATTGCAGGGAGGAATATCAGTGAGGTACGCTGGCTGCCAAGCCATGTGACTTAACACGGAAGACAATCTGAGTGTGTGTCACATCAGCTTGCCCTCCAACCTGAGCCCCATGTGGGGAGTGGCAACTGCGTTTCTGGGTTGTCTCCCTCTGTCTTGGTTACTTCTATGTCACTACTGACATAAAATACCCAACACACAGAATTAGGGAAAGAAAAGGTTTATTTAGCTCAGTTAGTGGAGGTTTCAGTCCATACTCAGCTGGCTCCAAGGCAGAATGGCACAAGGCAGAGGGCAGCAGGAAGCCACAAGAGCAAAGGGAGGAGCAGTGGCAAGCCTCTCCCACTTCCTTATATTATTTGCAGATTATCCACCCCAGGGCACATGTAGCACTCACACCCATAATCCCAGCATTAATCACACACTCTGGAAGCCACTCCATGATGGCATGAGGCTTTGGGGAGACAACTATACACAAATCATGCCACCCTCCTAATGCTGGGGCTGGGGAGCCTTCACACCTGCCCTGAGGGAAGTCAAGGAGACTGATAGGAGAGGTGGGCTGATCTTTCAGCTCAGGCCAGTTTCTTGTTGGGCATTCCTGGAGAGCAACAGTGTTCTTTCTGCCAAGACATCACATTCTTTTTGAGTAGCTAAAATTTTAGACATTAGAATTTCTAAAATAAATACTGAATATGAATCTTCTATGCAGTGTTCTTGGATTTCTCTCTGGGTTATCAAAGAACAAATTTGTTCCCTCTTTTACTAATAGACTTGGAAATCTTTTATGCCAGCTGTAACTGTGGCAGATTATGACTGGATTGTGAGAATAAATGGTAACACATTTATCATGAGGACTGATAGTACACTATGTGCTGAGACAGTACTTAGCCATTTCTTCCAAGACTGGTATGTCTCTGAAATTAACCTCACTTCCATGGAAGAGTTTGTCATTGTGGGTTACCCAACATTATAAAGACACAGTCTGGGCAGAAGAATATTTAGTGCAACCCTAGCTGTGAAAACACTACTGTCACACTGAAGAAAAGATTCCTCCATCCTGGTTAACAAAGTGTCGTGGGATGGCAAGGTACCAGAAATCATGGTGATCCATATTCTTTTCTCTTTGCTGTCTTGCCTGCTTAGAGCTAGGTGGTGCTTGAAGCCTTCCCAGCTTTTGTGTGAATACTGCTGTGTTACTGGCCTTCACTTAGAGTCTCCTTTAAGGACTCCATCACCCTTCCATGGTTGGTTTCTATGCTTCACAGTGGCTTTGAGACCTCAGCGACTCCTGTGCCCTGTACCTTCACTTAACTCTAGCATGTTGCTGATGTCTCTCAGTCTGAGCAAGGTCCATCAACACTAGCAGCTCAGCTGCCTGTACTCAAGCCAGTGGGTCAAAATAAAGGGTGAGAAAGCAGGTGGTTCTAGGGAACAGAAAGATCTGATGGTCTTGAGGCTGGGTTTGAGAGTCCAATGGCCTGTGGGCTCCTTGGATAGTTCCAAGGGATTTTCTGGAGGGTTCATCATTCATTTATCAGTGAGATGATGAGTTTCCCATGATGAGAAACAATGGGTTGGAGATCCATGCAGTGCTTCTCTTCCAACTCTTTCCCCTTTTTAAATTCTCACCCTCTTTTCCAGAACCAAACCAGAAATAATTGAAAGTTCCAACTTAAATTCCTGTAAGAGCCAGCTTTTCCCAATGAGAATTTCAGGTCCATAGAACAGTTCCAGACAGCTGTGGAGTAGGTTTTGTGAAGGTTCTATGACTTCTTTATTCTCTGCCCTTCTGCTTGTATCTGGCACCTGGCACCTGGTCCACAGGAATCACCTCTATGTCTGCAGTAGGCAGAGCCCAGAACTTGTAGAAGCCAACTAGGGCTGTCAAGTCATCTTTCCAAGGAACTCTGAGAGATACCCAGCTGAAGAACCATCACTCTTCACTAGAGGCTGAATGCCAGCTTTTGTCATTGATAGTCTTGTGCATGCTATGTGGGCATCCACAGGGCCCTGAAAATGGGGACCTCTGGCTTGGGTTCTGCCTGGTGGAACCTCTGGAGTGTGCTGGAGCAGTCAGTGATGCAAGCTAGATTATGGCTTCTGGCTTCACTTGTTCTCTGTTTCCTGATTTTCAAGCCAAATGAGAGGAGTCCCTTCATATATATCTACACATATATCTCTATCTATCTATATACATCTATATCATCTATCATCTGTCTATCTATCTATCTATCTATCTATCTATCTATCTATCTATCTATCTATCTATCTATCATCAGATTGTCCTTTGCTGCAAGGACCCTCAGCCACTGAGTAGGGTCACATTTAGGCTATGAGGACAGTTGTTACCATTGCCTGGAGTGAACATCTAAGTGCCAGCTGAGGAAAAGGCCGCGTGGGGTTCCATCTCATAACCGTCTTGCCTTTCTCATGAGGACTGATGTGTTTGCACGCTATCTCTCTTCCCTACTTTGGCTTTCTTTAATTGCAGATTCGTCCAGCAGTTGGATGCCGGACCCTAAAGCTTGTGCAACATGGCCTTGGACCCTCATACCACCCTTCCTTGGTTTCAGAACCTTTAATCAATGTCTCCATGAATCTATTTCCTCTTTAGTTACCTGGGGCCAGTACAGGTCCCATGAAGCAGTTCTGAATGCCATATGAGGCAATCCCTGTGCCTTATGTGGCATAGCCCAGGACCATTAGAAACGGTCAGAAAACACTGGCTAGAGCCCAAATCAATTCTGAAAAATCTGAGCGGTGACATGCAAGTTTCAAGGTGCAAAGAAAAATCAAAGTTTTCTGGCGTCTTCCTCATTGCAGAGAAAAAGGCTGCATTGCCAAATATGATGCCAGCGAACCAGAATCAAGTTGAGAAAAGTCTTTACGAAAGTGATGTGTTTTTGATGGAAGAGAATTTTAGCCCTTCTTCCAGTAGCATTTGTTTGAGCATCTCTTTGGTGACAATCTTTTTGAAATATACCCTTCAATTTCCTGCCTTCTGATGCAAATTCATAAGAATCTGAGCATAATTCATCAGTTTCCTTCTGTACTTGGGTGTCACTAGCTGCACCAACTTTTCTGTATAGTATTTTATTTATTTGTTTATTTATTTATGTATTTTAGGGAATGGTCTACAGGATGTTCAGGGACTCACTACTAGATCAGACTCATAGTGATCCACCTGTTTACAGCCTCCCAAGAGCTGGGATTACAGGCACGTGCCATCACACCCAGTCTCAATTGTAGTCTCAGCGTGCCCCAGGGGTGGGATCTGCATAGCAAGACCAGGGATCAAAGCCTGGGCCTCTGTGCCTGCTTGCAGGTGCTTTAATTCACTGAGCTGTTTAGCCGGCCCTTGCGCAGTGTTTTAAATGAGGACAGTGTGGGAACAGGACTTAGCATGAGCTTCACTTGCTTCACTGCTTCTGTGTGCAGCAAGTGCCCAGCCACCTGCTCTGCCCCAAGCAGCACAGCGAACTCATGACTACATGCTCAGTCCTCTTTCACCAGTGACTGGCTGCTCCTGACACTGCTGCAATGTACCTGGAGGGAGGGGACCTGTGCAGGCTGTAAGAGGTTGCAAGCTTCGTTGGCTCTTTTGGTGGTTTTCCTTTGTGCTTGGGAATGATGAATGTGCTCAGGGCATAGTACAGTGCAAGCTTCTGGGCCATGAGATCTTATTTTCTTTGCTTGCATCATTGCTCATTTCATATTCACCAGTTTTATTTTACTTTTCACCTTTCCTTGGAAGGAATAAGCCTCCACTAAATTATTTGCATTCCAATGGATGCATTCCTGTTGATGTGGTGCTTCCTGCCTGAATTAAGTGTGGCTTTGTGGGTAAGAAGAGCAGCTCCTCCCTAGCTGATGGGTGGGCACAAACCCGAGAAGTTTCTCCAAAGGCACAGTAAGAAGAGAGCCAGGAGGGGCCTGCGTCAGACAGCTCCTCAGCCACTGCTCCTCCCACTCCACGGCAGCTTCCAAGACTGAGCCCATGTTCAAGTTCAGAGAATGTTCAGAGTCACAAGGACAGCCACCAGTGTTTTGTTCTTACATGAGATCATACATGTTTTCATAGTAATGTCTGCATGTGTTTGATTTTCTATCCATAGGATTGTTCAAATAGTAACTTAATTAAATATTAAATTCAAATATATTTGAAGCATGAGTAAAACTCTCATGTAAAAACAAAATGCTTTGCCAAGAAAGCACATACAGAGAAACAGAGAGAGAGGGAGAGAGAGAGAGGGAGGGAGAGAGAGAGAGAGAGAGAGAGAGAGAGAGAGAGAGAGAGAGAGACACTCTGAATTATTCCTGCTGTCTTGCAGTTAGAATTCTGTAGAAGCCACAAGTTGGACTGTTGGATTCCACCAGTGGCCCATAACTGAAATAATACTTGACCATGCATGACATGCAATAAAACCTAATAAACATTTTTTTCTCCCTACTTCCTACGGTCACTACCAGGCACTGTAGCACTTGCCAAAGAAATTCAGAAGGTCACCTCTTCTTTCAAGGGGCTCACCCATAAAGCTGCTGAAGAGTCAGTTGTTAGGCCTAGAGGTTGTTGTGGCCGTGAGGCAGAACGCAGAAGCTTAGGTCGAGGCCAAGCTGGGGGCCAAATCCCAGCTCTGCTCTTGCTTGGGTCAAGAAAGTTACTGTCTATCCCAACTGTACTGTCTATACACACACAGGATGATTTTTTCTTTCTACAACCCTTCCTTTGTCTACACCTGTCAAAAGTGGGCACTCCGTTGACATTCAATTACCTTAGGTGCTTGAACTTGACACCACAATCCAACACAGTCCAGCATTCTGCAACCATAGGGAGTTATTCAAAGAAATTGTCGACCATATCCATTTACAGCTCAGCTTAATATTATGGGCTCACTATGTATACTTCATTTTTATACTTTTATACTTTTCTGCTGGATGGTTAAGACCTAGGTAGATCAAAACTTACATATCAACACATGAACTTTATATTTCCTGTGTGGTCATTGAAGTCTTCTCAGAGTTTATCTTGTAGTCCTGTACATTATTCTGTAGTTCCTTTGTCTGTGTCATCCATGTGGATGAGTCACGGCCAATGCTTGACCAGAATGCTCTCTGTGAGAGCCTGAGAAAAAGTTTTCTCTTCATGTGACTCTCCCCAGGCACACTATAGAACTTCAATCTCTTTCCTCTGTGGCTCCACA
>PVKA01005423.1:28448-90685 GCA_004027165.1 Ctenomys sociabilis | reverse complement strand
GCTTATAATGAGACCTCTGAGTTACGTCTCAGTTCTTCAAATGCTCTTTCTCTAAATAAATGCGATGCTTTGTGCCTTTTGTCGTCGTCGTCATCATCACCTGACACTGCGTGCGGTACACGGCGACCACACGCACAGCGAGGAGCTCCCTACGTGTACGTAGCGCGCCTCAATCCTTTTGTCCCGTTCCACTCCAGCTGCTCCCTCAAACTCACAGGGATGCTCTTGCCTCCGGCTCCCCAGTGCTGGGATTCCAGACCTGCAACGCTGCACTCAGCTGGTTCGCAGATTTGTTTGGGTTTGGTGTAGTCTGGTTTTAATACACCTGTTCAACTCATTGGAAAGCAGAAAAGAGGCTTTTGTTCTATGTTATGCATTTTGCCACAGTTAATTTTAAAAACACACACATGCACAGAGTCACCTCTGAGACCTTCACTGACAGGGAAAGCAGAGGTGTGTGAGGACACAAAGGCAGATCTAGAGCCAGAAAACCCTTCCCGTCCCGGAAGGGGCCTCAGGCCTTCCTTCCCTGCCTATCCTAATTATATTTGTGCATATCCTAAGTAGCATCAAATATTTTTCAAGTCCTCATAATGAAAAACTTCAAACAGAAAAGCAAGGAAACCATATCTAATGGACACCCCCTTCCCAGCACCAACAGCCAGCGCTAGTGTTTGCCAAATAGGCTTTATCTGCTTATCTGTGCGCAGAAGCACCTACAGCATGTCTAGCCTGGATAAAATGTTCTGAAAATATATTGTAGACACTCCACCCACATTTGAATATACATCTCCTAAAAATATATTTCTTACACAGTCACGTAGCTACAGTGTTGCCAGTGCACCTACAAAAATTACCAGTAATTCACTGATACTGTCAAATACCCAGGCAACACGTACACTTGCATGATTTTCCTGGTTTTTTTTCCAGCTGCTCCCTTAGAGTAAGAACCAGGCAAGTTTAAAAACTACATTTGTTTACTATCTACTTAGTCTCACAGTGACCTCTACTCCTTTTTTTTAAAAAGTCTTTTTATTTATTCATTTGGTGGAGGGTTTCGCTGTGCAGCTCAGACTTGCAGTGATCTTCCTGTCTCAGCCTTCCAGCTCTGGGGTCACAGGCAGGTACCACCAAGCCTCGTATTGGTGGCTGGCTCAGCTCACCTGGGGTTCCAGGGTCAGTACGCCATGCAGTACCAGGGTTGAACCCTGGTCCTTGTGCTTGCCGGGCAGCTATCTCCCCAGCCCCTCTGCTCCTTTCTTTTCATACTCATCTTTTCTACGGGAGCTCAGGACGGTCTGGTCCTGCATTTGGATTTGTCGGACTGCTTCCTGTGGTGGCATTTTACCTGTTCCTCTAGACCCCATCCTGGAAGTCAGGCCTGAGGCACAGTAGGAAGGACGCAGGTCCCCAAGGATGCCCTACTGGCCCTTCACTCTGTGCTGGCCTCCTGTCCTGCATGGGAGCTCCCTTGTCACCCGCAAGCGTGGGCCATGGCGGGTGCAACCAGGCCGCCCTCATGAGGGCCAAGTGGACGCGGCTTCTTGACGAGGAATGGTGCAGCACTGAGCTGTGAGCAAGGCTTTCATGAAAAGCAACTGCGCATGTCAGGAAGTGGCACCGGTGTGCCAAGGAGCCATGCACCTGCGAGTGTCTTCCATGGGGCCAAATTCCCCCATTCAAGGCTGTGCCATTTTGTCCTCTCTCCCAAGGACCTACTGTCTGCTTCCTGCAGCTTCCCCAACCAGGTAGGCTTTCAAATTTGGGGACTTTCCCCAATCTGCTAGGACAGGAACAGCACCCCAGAGTAGTTTTAACTTGCATTACTTTTATGATGAGTCAAGCCAAGTCTTTTCAAAATGTCTAAGAGTCACATCTTTCTTTCACTCCAAACTTTCTATTGTTGTTGTTGTCTGCCCCTTTCCTTCTATCAAATGATTACCTGGTGGCTTTGTTTTTTGAAATGGACCCTCACGTGGAGTTCAGGTGGGCCTTGCACCCGCTGTGTCGCCCGCGAAGGCCTCCGGGTCACAGAGATCCCTGCACTTCAGCTGCTTCAGTGCTGGGCGTACAGGCACGTGCCACCACGCCTCGCTTGCTCTGTTTTTATGTTAAAGTAAATCTTTAGTTCCTTGCATATTACCACGGGGAGGGTTGTTTGGGACACAAATTGCAAATGTCATACCTCAGCTTATCATCTGTCTTCAGACTTTATTTTCTTTCTGCCACACCAAAAGGGTTGTTTGCTTTTTGTGTGTGTTGGGTACGTCTCATTTCTGTCTCCTATTCTTTTTCTTTAGCCATTTTTAGACAGATCTTCTTCACCCACCTTCCCTTCTAGTGCCTGTGTAGTTTTGTTCTTGATGCCCAGAGGCCTGATTCTTTCAGAGTTTGTTCTGGAGCAGGCTGTGAAGCTGAGATAATTTTATCTTTTTCCAAATGGCCATTGCGTATGCTTCAGGGGAGGCTTAGCTCGAAGAAAACCTCTGCTTGCAAAAGCTTCTGCTCTCATGGTGACCACCAGATTCCGCCACACAACCAGCGACAGCACGTGGCCCCACACATTCTACTATAGGTGTATTCAGCAACGTGAGCAGGGATTACAGTGACCAGTTGGCCCTAGAGCCTGCCTGGGACTTGAAAGCTGAAGTAGCAGGTGCTGAGGTGGCAGTAATGCCTGTGGCAGCCGTCTCTGCTTCGCAGCTCCCACCTCTTCAGTGGCTCCTTGTGGCCTGCAGACAGCTCAGGCTGCTCAGTTAGCTCAAGGCCCTCCACAGGCTGCCCCTCCAGCCCTGGCTCTGTGTATGACCTACGGCCGTGGCATCTCACGTGGGCCCTGGTCCAGGATGTTGCTCAGGCTGGATTCTCTGCTGTGAAGTCTGCCCACCTCCCACAGCTGAAATTCTTGTCTAAACCAGAAATAAAGTCTGCATCTCACCCTCATGGATGTGTTCCTGCTTTTTTCCACCAAGCGTTTTGCAGGGCCATTCTGGGCTGGACCTGACATGGGTCATAGGAGGCTCCTGGCTGCTCTGCTGTTTCCTCTGGCTGCCTCCTCTTCACAGTCCCATGTTTGTGACAGCAAGTGGAGGGCATGAATAGAGTCGCCCCCCAGGTCTACCAAAACCCCAGGTTGCAAGCTGACTTGGAGGGGGTCCTTTGCTGGTGTAGTTCAGGTTTAATGAGGTCACAACCCATGAAGGTGGCCCTCAGCCCTGTGAATGGTGTGCTGGAAAGGAGAGAGGGCACAGAGGCACATGGTGAAAGGCCCTGTGGAGACAGAGGCAGGGCTGGAGGGATGCAGCTGCCAGCCAAGGAACACCAACTATTCCGGTGGTCACCTGGGGCAGAGGCATGGGCAGGTTCTCCTTCTAAGTCTCCAGAAGCAGCCAACCTTGCCAACTTCTTTGATTTTTGGACTTCTGAACATAGGAGCTCTCAGAGAATGAATTTCTGATGCTATAAGCTGCCCAGCTTCTAGCCACTGGCTGCCACAGTCCTAGGACATGTGGGTAGCGGCCTGTGACACAGCAAGTGCAGGGCCACACATCTAGCCCTGTGTACTTCTCCTTGGTCCGTCCTAGCTTCTCTTTGAGTTGGATATTACGGTCATTCCCGTTTTGCAGATGGGGAAATAGAGGCCTGGAGACTCACCCAAGGATACTTGCTGGCTTGATAGGCTACAGCCAGGCTGTACCAAGGACCCGACTGGCTTTCACTCTGCACACCTCTCTTGCCATGGCCAGTTCTCTTGGCTCTGTTACTCCCCATACCTCCACGTGAACTCTGTGCCCACGTCCAGCTGCCCGGTGGGCCTGTGTTTGTGGCACCTCAGTTAGCCAGGCCCAGAATGACACCCTGTGCCTGACCTGGCTCTCTCTCATTCCATGCACTTGCATCCTGAAAACCAGCCCTCTCCTTCCTCCCCAACAACCCACCAGCTCAGGTGGCTGTTTCCGCCCCCTCAAGTGCCACATCACTCTCCTAAGTGGGCTCCCTGCCTCCTGTCCTACTCCTCCGCAGTCATTCTCCAGCCCCAGGTACCTCAGTGATCTCCTGGGAGCCAGGGGGCTCCCTGAGCTCAGGCTCAAGGTCAAAGGCGTGGACCCTTGGCGGCCCTGTGCTGCTCGTGTCTGCATTTGCCACAACCCAAATGTGCATCGGCGTGCAACTGGACACGTCTCTGTGACTTGCTTTCCTGAGCTGCAACAGTGCACTGAATGCAGAGGGTGACTCTGGAGGTTGAAAGGACACCAAGACCACAGGCCAGGACCCCCCTTCCAACACCTGGCGATTGAGATCAGCGTTTTCTGGTCTGTTTCCCCAGGTGCTTGGCTCCCCAGCCACTCCTGCCTCCACGTGTGTTTCCTCACCTGTGCTCGTGGGCTCCCTGGAGCATCTTCCCCCTTTGTAACCACTGCATTCTTCTCCATTCCTCAGGCTTGCACTGGAAGGTCGCTGCCACAAGAGCTGTGGGTGGGTGTGCTGCTACAGCGACAGCGTTCACTCAGGCTGTTGAGGCTCTCCGGGCTGCAGACCAGGTGCCCTTGCATTTCTCTGTCTCTTACCCTGGACTATCAATTGCTTAAGTGTGAGGACTCTCTCATCCACTACTGAGTTCTTGCATTTAGCAGACAAGCACAGAAGGGACACTAACCCATCATGGCTGGAAGAGTGCTCCCTGCACTGCCATGTCAAGAACGGCAGGTGCTCGCTTAGGGCATGCAGAAGCCAAGACCACCGGGGGCAGGGACGCTCTCACTGGGGGCCACAAAGCTTCAGAGTCATTACACAGCAAGAGGTAATGAATACAAGGGGAAAGGTAGAGAGGAAAGACCTGGAATCTGTGGGCTGTGTGAATCCAGCAAAGGTAGGTTCAAGGATGAGCCCAGGGAGGTCAGACTGCCCGCTGCGGAGGCAGTGGGGGAGGGCCCCCAGGGTTTCCAGAATCTCCCTTCGGGGTGGCACAGAGCACCAAGATTACAGAGCAGCCGCCTCTCTGCCAGTGCTGACATTCCCTCCACACACGCGGTTAGCTTTCTGTCTGGTCACCTGTCACACAGGGCTACTTGGAGGATGACTCGTGGGAATAAGAGTTCTCTGATCTATGTTGGTGTCTTTATTTCAAAACAGCAAAAGACAGGCAAAAGCACCACACTAAACTTTCTCTGGGAGGAGAAATTCTTACCTTAGAATGGTTAAAACTAACAAACAAAAACCCAAGAGAAAGAAGCTAAGACAAGCTTGTCCTTAGATGCCCGTCTGCTGGTTAATTTTATGTGCCAACCCTCCTGGGCAGCGAGAGGCAGAGCCAGAGTCAAACAATCTTCTGGGCATTTGTGTGAGGGTATTTTGAGGCGACTTTTGCATTGAAATGGGTGGATTTTTACTAAAACAGATTTCCCTTCACAATGTGGGCAGGCCGATATCCAGCCAGCTCAAGGTCTGAACTTCCACCTGACAAGAGGAAGTTTTGCCGCACTGGCCTTTGGACTTGACTTGCAAAACTGGGGCTTCCCTGGCCTCCTGACTGCCGGCGCACCCTGCAGATTTTGAACTTGCCAGGCCTCACAGTCACGTGAGTCATTTCTTACACACACACACACACACACACACACACACCACATATGCAGAACATTTCCAGTTTCTTGAAGAACTCTCAGGATAATTTTTTAATTAATCGGTTTTCAGCAAACATCTATGTTAAAAACATAAATGAATCAGAACAAAAAAGACAGAAACAAAGGTAACAATATCACAGATTTCTCCACAGAAACTGAAAACCATTAAAAATGGGATGAAATTTTGAAAAAAATAAGAGGGACACTGGCATTTTAGAATTGTATGGTCAGGGAAAATATCTCTTTATTATTATTAATTATTATTATTATTATCATCATTATTTTGATACAGGGTCTCACTATGCAGCTCAGACTCATAGCAATCCTCCTGTCTCAGCCTCCCCAGCACTGGGGTTACAGGCGTGAACCACCACACTGGGTTCCGGGCCCCCATGGTGCACCTGGGTTCTGGGGCTGGCATAGCCTGTGGTACTTGGGATCGAACTTGCGGACTTCGCATTTGCCAGGCAAGGCACTTATACCCCCAGCTATCTCCCCAGCCTGAAAATATCTTTCAAAAATAAAAGTGAAGCCAACCAGGGTGCATGTCTATAATCCCAGCACTCAAGAGGCTAAGGTAGGAGGGTTATGTGGGCTACACAGAGACCTTGACTCAAAAAACAAAAATGAAAGCAGAAAGGGGCAGGGCAGATGGGGAGGAGACACTTTCGGGCAAATAAATGTTGAGAGAATTTACATTACATTACAAACTTACCTTATAAGACATTTTAAATTTTATTTTTATTTTTTAGGTATTTTAGAGACAGGGTCTCAGCATGTAGCTCCAACTGGCCTTGAGCTCACTATGTAGCCCAGCCTGGCCTTGAACTTGTGGTGATCCTCTTGCCCCAGCCTCCTGAGTGCTGGGATCTCAGGTGTGTACCACTTCACCTGGTGACAAGACTTTTTAAAAACAGAGGACAATGATTCCAGATAGAAATTTGAGTACACACACACACACACACACACACACACACACACTGAGGAAGGCCGTCTCAGTTACTCTTCCCTCGTTGCATTGCTGGGACAAATATCTGACACCCAAGATGAAGGAAGGGTTTATTTAGCTCACAGTTACGGGAGGTTTCCGCACATACTCAGCTGGCTCCAAGGAAGACTGGCACGTGGCAGAGGGCAGCTGCTCGCGGTGGGGACACCTGGGAGAGGGGGCGGCAACAGCGGCTGCAGGGCACAGGTCCCTCTCCTCACCTGGCCCAGGCTAGGCACAGCACTCACACCCACAATCCCAGCAGCACCCGCGCCCATAATTCCAGCCTTGGATCATACACTAACCACAAGCTGTAGAACTGCGCCTCGGTGATTGCATGAAGCTTTGAGGGGACAAATGGTACACACAAACCATAATGTCTTAGCTGCCTTTTACTCATTGCTGGGACAAATACCACCAGGCACTCAGCATGAAGGAAGGAGGGGCTATTCAGCTCACAGTCTGAGGAGGTTTCAGTCCATGCTCCACTGGCTCCAAGGCAAACGACAGCAGTTCATGGCGGCAGAAAGCAATGAGGACCAGAGGAGCAGCAGCCGCGGCGCCTATCGAGCCTCTCTCTTCCTTCTACGCTGACTGCAAAGACGAAGAAGGTCGCAGCTCCTCTGGGACTTCTCCAGGGAAAGGGGGGCAGTGCTGAGTCACTCTGGGGCGGCCCATGGCCCTAGGATTGAGCCAATTGCATCCCAGGGCTGGCTCAGTGGCGCCCACGTTGGGCCCTGCCCGCCTGCCTGCAGGGCTGGGCCCTCAAACCAGAAACTGTAGACCCAATTGGCCAAGTTGATACAGTGTATCAACTACCACAGTAACAGGGCTGATGTGTCAACTTCACTGAATTAAGAAATACCTAGGATCACTAGATTCTGCTGACACACCCTTCTGGGGGCATCTAGGGGTGCCTGGAGGTGCAGTCTTGGGGTCAGTGTCTGGCACCCTATGCTTCCTTCCCACCATGACCTAAGCACTCTACCCTCCCAGGCCCTTCCACCATGCCGTTTCCTCCTCAGTCTGCCACCTATGGACTGAAGGTCCTATAGAACAATGAGGCAGGGGCCAGGGAGATGGCTCAGTGGAATAAGCACTTCCCTGGCAAGCGCAAGGACCTGAGTTCAATCCCCAGTTATGCCAAAAATAAACAAATAAATACCGTGCACAGTTCCATAAGTTAAGGAGCCAGGAGATGGCTCAGTGGAATAAGTGCTTCCCTGGCAAGTACAAGGACCTGAGTTCGATCCCTGGTTCTGCCAAAATATTAATGATAATAACAATTCAACAAATAAAATCACAGATTATTGAAGAATGAAAATGGAGAAGACCTAGAAGATGAAAAGGCCTCCTATGTTCATAGAAGATGAGCAGAACTAATATTGTTTAAAAAAAAGTCCTGTGACCAAAAGCGATTTGCAGATTCCATGTCTCATGGCTTGTTCCCTCAAAGCTTCGTGTGGTCATAGGCAGGGAGCTGCAAAGCTGCTCAGTTGCAGTGTGTGACCCTTGCACGAGCGTGCCCACCGCTGTGGGGCTGGCCTCACCCCAACGTGGGGAGCCCCGAGGGAACATCAAGGGCCTTTCACCGGCCCCGCCATGGGGTGCTTCTTCCACAGCGCTGCTCTGCCGCCCCGCCCTACTCTGGGCTGAGGCTCTGCAGACCGTGAGCCAGCATGAGCCTTTCTTCCCTCAGCTTGTGGGCATCAGCTATTTCGTCTCAGCAACAAGTGACTAAGTTGATGTAATTCAGGTATGAAAAGTAAGATACACAAACAGCCACACTCTCTTAATTTACTGAAAAGAGACATATCCTATAATAATGTCTGTAAGTATAATATCATGTATGCACCTTCTGTGATACCAAAACATTATGAAAACAGTTTGCAATGTATTAATTTATCAAATCCATCTTGTCAAGGTATCTTAAAACTGTCTCATTGATATTTTTACTTCAATAAAATAAAAATAAATTAAAACAAATAAATAAATAAATTTGAAAAAAACAAGTGACTAAGATGCCACACAGCTGCCACAGAAATTCCAGTGACATTCTCCACAGAATTACAGAAAACAATCCTACAATGCACATGGAAACACGGAAGACACAGAATAACAGAAGTGATTCTAAGCAAAACTAGAGGTGTCACAATACCTGATTTTAGACTATGCTATCAAGCCGTAGTAAAAATCACAGCCTCGTACAAACACATAAAGGACACACAGACTAAGGGAGTAAAATAGAGGACACAGACACAAGCTGACACAACCACAGACACTTGGTTCTGGAAATAGGAGCCAAAAATCTATGTTGGAGGGTCACGAGTCCGAGCTGCATAATGAGACCCCGCAACAACCAAATACATTAAAAAACAGCATAAGCAATAAATTCAAGGGATGATAGTGGAAAAAAGGACCTTGTACACCGCCGGTAGGGATGTAAATCAGGACAGCCCCTACAGGAATGAGCAGGAAGGTTCCTCACAAAAACTCCAACTAGGGTCGACCAGATAGCTCAGCAGACTCAAGTGCCTGCTTAGGATCACTACGAGTCTGATCTGTGTAGTGAGACCCTGTAGACCCTGGACTAAATACATAAAAATCCTAAACCTAGAGCTACCACTTGATGCGGCGGTCCCCTGCCTCGGGATCTGCCCCGAGGGATCGCTGTGAGCACGGTGTGGTGACGCCTGCATTCCCGTGTCTACTGCAGCACACGGCTGACAGTGGCTCGCCCCAGCCCAGCCGCCCATCTGGAGACAAGTGGCTGCATAGGATGAGAAGGAGGGAGACAGACAGACAGACGGATTGAACTCAGAGAGGAAGGCAAGAAGTGCACACACACTGCACTGCAGGAAAAGAAAAGCATTTTTTTTTTTTTTAACAGATGATGCAGGACTCACATGCAGGACCACGGAGGTGCCATGTGTCACAGAAAACTCACTACGCTGCTGGCCCCGAGAGATGCTGAAAATCCACGTGCGTCGATCTCAATGACCACGGTTACCCAAGCAGCAGTCTGCCGCACTACTGAGCATCTGGGAGCTCATGACCACCACTGTAAGCGCCTCATGGAGCTGCAGAGGTCAAAGTCCACTTGGATTGATTTCATGATGTCTCAAACAATTTAATATTAAAACATTTATACAAGGGGCTGACGGGATTGCTCGGTGGTCTGAGCACCTGCCTGGCAAGCACAAGGACCCAGGTTCAGTCCCCAGTACTACATGCTGTGCCTGCCACAGAACCCTGGGCATAGTGACACATGTCTGTAATCCCAGTGCTAGGGAGGCTGAGACAGGAGGATCACTACAAGTCCAAGCTACATAGTGAGACTCTGTATCAAATAAATAAATAAAAGATTAAAAATATATTTATACAAGTTTTTCTTTTCCTGAAATATGTATACAATTTTTGGTGGATATATATACACACACATGTATGTATACATGTATGTATATTATAACTAGATACAATGGAGTATTGTTTACTCATAAAGGATAAAAATGTTGTCATTTGTAGGAAAATAGATGGACATTATCACATTATGCAAGACAAGACAGACTCAGAAAGACATAAATTGCACGTTCTCCATACTGTATAGAATCTAAAAATGATGACATAAAAATAGAAACAATACTATTATTAGGTAAGAGGGAGGGAGGAAGGGGGTATAAAGGAAGAGTTAGATATGATCAAAACATTTCATATACATGGAAATGCAATATTCTGAAAAATTAAGAGGCGCTCACAAGGTTCCCCGATCAAAGCAGGCAAGTGTGCACAGGCGGTAACTCCGAGCAGGTGGGAAGCTCGGACAGAAAAGGGCTGGGGGTGCCCTGGGCAGGAGGGAGCGTCCAGAGCCTTCTTGGCACAGGAGGGAACGAGAGCAGCCACAGGTCCTGGGCAGGCCAACGCAGCAATCGGGAGGGGTTCCAGTCTTCTTGTTCTCATACTTGGAACTGAACTCACAGCCTCGCTCTTGGCAGGCGGGTGCTGTGCCACTGAGCCATGACCTTGGCCCTCCAACGTCTAACCCAAAACAGTGAACATCTGAGGTTAGAGACAGGCCAGCAGCCCCGTTCTGACCACCACACCATCCACAGGGAAGAGAACTAACTACTATGTGTTAATAAAAACTAGTTGACACATTTGCAAAAAATTCTGTAAAGCAAAAAAATAAATAATAATGCTTTGTGAGGTTTATCATCCATGTAGAAACAAAAGTGTGTGGCAACAACATGAAGTTCAGGAGGCAGGAAGTAGAATTCTATTATTAGGCTCTTAAATTACACTGAAGTTGTATGTGGGCCAGCGACCACAGAGGGCAGTAAGGCAAAGACGCACACGGTGACCCCTTACAGAAGAGAGGCCGACCTTCCTGGGCGTCCGTCCGGCTTCTGCCTCCCTCTGCTCTCCTCCACCAGGTGGCATCTGTCACAGGGTGACACAGCCCAAGGGACCTCGCCGAGGCTGAGCCAGAGAAGCTGCTCAACCTTGGGCTTCCCGGGCCCATAACTATGGGCCTGAGACACTTCCCTTTATGAAGTGCTATCTTGGGTATTTTGTTATAGCAATGGAAAATACCGAATACTGATTCAGATCCAGATTAACGTGTGACACAGATATGACCCCTGTCAGGAGAAGGGGATAGAAGAGGCTTTGATAGGAGGGGTCTCAGGCCACACTACAGTCCCAAGAGTCAATGAAGAGACTTCCAGCCAACGTACCCAGGGGAGGACGGGGTGCCCTGTTGGACCCACGGGCAGGAAGTAGCCAGCCGGATCACGCATGTGCAAGCTCACTGCGGTGTGGTGGCAGCCACGCAGACCTTCATCGATTAGCAGGAGACCCGGGACACCTTTCCATAGTCTTCCCAGAGACCTAAATATTAAACATGAAATATAATATATAAACATCAAAAACAAAGCTCGCAAGTCTAGAGAATGTCTAAGAATACTTCTTTATAAGAGTTGAAAAAAGCATCCTCACATGAAACCTCAAAACCCTGAAGGCAATAAGAAAAACCAATGCATTAGACTGCACGTGGCGGCCCGTGCCTGTGATCCCAGCGCTTGGGGGGCTGAAACCAGGAGGATCACCGGGAGTCTGAGTGGTGACGTAAGGCCCTGTAGACCCGTACTAAAAAAAGCAGCAGCAATGCATGTGATAACATCCACATTAATGACTCCTGTTCAATGAAGTACACTCTAGGTAGTTAACAGGTGGGTCACAGATTGGAAGAAGACAAGGGATATGTTGCAGCTGGCCAGGGACACACTTGTGGAATAAATACGGCAGGCCGACAGGTCACAGGGAGAAGACAGCCATTGCACAGGGGAGTGGCAGGGAGACAAGAGCCAGCAGTTTCTAGGGAAATATGTATAAAAACAGGAGGGAACCTCCACACCATGAGGCCAGATGGACGAGAGCCAGCCCGGCAGGCCACCTCGCTCTGTCCAACTGGGAACAGTGCGCAGTGAGTCCCGCAGGTGCTGGTGCAGCTCTTCTGCGGGCTTCTGACTGAGGCACAGGCCGAGACAGGAACCAAAGAGAGCACATAACAGAAAGCCAGCCCATGTTTGCGGTACGCAATGCCAAACTCCTTGTGGGGTCCCGGCACGTGTCCAGGTCATCTCAGTGCCTTCTGTTGTCCCCTCTCCGCCTCCCCCACTCCCTTCACTTGGGCCCCTCCCCCTTTAGAAAGATCTGCAGGTCTCCCACTTTCTATTGTGTGCTTATGAGAGTCTGACTCATTTCACTTAGCACTGTGGTCTCAAGCGGTACCACTTTTCTACAAAGGAGTCGAGTCTGTCCTTCAGGGCAGAGTAGTACTCCACCACAAGGATCATATTTTCTTTATCCATTGTCCATTGGTGGGTGACATACAGGCCACTTCCAGGAGAACAATTGGATAGTGTATTTTAAAACTGGGTCCATGGCCCCACAGCCTGACTCAGATTCTGAGGAAATTCTCAGTTGGGTTCCTAGGGTGGAAGTGCTGATATTCATGTGTTGCACCCTATGGCACCCCAAGTTTGTCTAGGTCTCTGGGAGGGCGAAGAGTAGATGGAGTGGGCCCACATCACTGAATAATCCTTAGCAGTTAGAGCCGCTGCCTAAGTGCAAAGCAAGGTGTATGGAGCTGGCAGTGGGGGGAGAAGTGAGAAAGGCCACTGTCCGTAACTAGATGAATTTCACTTACACAAAATATAAATATATACACCCCACACGCGCACACACACACACACACACACACAAGCCTCCATACATTAGAGTAGCTGCCTATGAGTGAGGAGGGGAGCAGCTGGGGAATGAAGATAAAATGCACGCAGTCCACAACCGAGAGGGCCTCCCACAGCCACTGAGACTCTGACCCAGCATAGCCCCCTGACATTCGTATGCTGAAGTCTTAACCCACAAGTCCACAGCACAAGCTACCATGTGAGGTTGTCACCACTTATCCATTCAGGTGGATTATACTGGAGCAGGGTGGGTCCCCAGCTGGATACAACTTCTGTTGTAATAAAAGGAGAGATCTTAGACAGAGATAAGCACTCAGAGGAACTGTGTGTACCTGAGAGCAGAGGGAGTGATGGGTCTCCAGCCAAGGGACACCAGCTACTGCCAGGCACCTGCCAGAAGCCAGGCAAGAGGCATGGAGCAGCGCAGAAGGAGCCAACCCCACAGCTATCTTTTTTTTTTTTTAATTTTTTTTATTTTTTTGTCTTTTTGAGACAGGGTCTCGCTATGCAGTTCAGGCTGGCTTTAAGCTCACTTTGTAGCTCAGGCTGGTCTCAAACTCACAACAATCCTCCTGTCTCAGCCTCCCGAGTGCTGGGATTACAGGCATGCGCCACCACGCCCGGCTCCCACAGCTATCTTGATAGCGGATTTGTAGCTTTTAGAATTGTGAAGCAAAAAGATCTATTGTGTACTCTTCCAGCAGCCACAGCCAAACACAACATCTGAGACTTAAATGGGTGAGTAAATGAGCCTCCTTCGGTCTAGGCAGAGGGGCAGGCCTTCACCCCCACAGATGTCTGCTCTAGGCAGCAACAAGCAAAGATAGCCAGGGAGGAGCCTGGAGCACCCCTGGTCACTGTGGCCCTTCTTCGCCTTCGTCATGAAAGGTTTTCCCATCTGCCCCTTGGTCCCAGCGACTCAGGCCCCATTATTTCACTGTGTTCTTTGTAACAGCATGTACGCCCCTCCAGTACATGTTGAGGGGATGCAGGCGCTGTCTCAATGCCTGTGGCTGCCCCAGCTTTCGACCTTGAAAGCTTGAACCAGAGATGTTTCCAGGAGCCTCGCACTCATCTCACCGCCAGGGGGCAGCAGATGCTCGCGAGTTTGGAGGGAAGGCAGGTCCACAGGCATAACCTCAGGAAGCAGGCCTTTAGGTGGAAGGAAGGGCTCACAGAGGAGTTCCTATGCTACCCTGGAGGTCCCGCGAAGACTTCCTGGTGGGCCCGCCCTAGTAAGTCTTGGAGGACCCAGGTGTGATCCAAGCAAAGACAAAAATAACATTCTTGGCCTTATGTAGCCTTAGTTGGCTGCCAGGGAGAGAAGCCTGGGACAGTGAAAGAGAAATATGTTTAAGACACTGTAGCATCTTCCAGAATAACAGAGAAAACACAGCCAGAGCTCAAGGGCACAGGGCTGCTTGTCCTCTGCACTCCTTCTTCCTCAGGGTCCATGTCCCTCATCGTCCCATCTATACCTTTGCCTGGGCAGGTGTTTTCCCCAGCAGGACTCTTAGCTGCTGATCCTCTGCTGTCCAGGGTGCTGAGGGCCACAGCCTGTCTCCAATCCCTCGTGAACCTGGGGACTGACACTGACCATGCTGAGCCACCTCAGGGAGCTCACCAGAGGGGGGGGGGGTGCTAAACGAGCTTCATGTCCTGGAACACAGCAGCTTCAGGGGTGTTTCCCAGGGTCCTGCAAACTTGTGAATCTTGAGGCTGGCTGGCTCTGCTGAAGGAACTCCAAGCAAGTGTGCAGTTCTCTTTTTAAACTTTTATGTACTTGGTGCAGGGTCTTACTGTGCAGCTCTGGCTCATAGGGATCCTCCTGTTTCAGCCTCCCCAGCAGCAGATTCTCTTAGAAGGAGGTGCAGCAGCTGTGGTCCTGGCAGGAATCAGCGGCTCCTGAGAGGGAGAATTACCAGGGCAGAGGTAATACAAGAGATGGTGAGGTCCCGGAGGGTGACAGTCATGTCCTCTGGGTGTGAGGACCAAGGAGAGGAAACCATTTCTAAACACAGGACAAGCCAGTCACACAGGACGAGGGTGGGGCACGGCCTGGTCAGTCAGGGAGGCTGCTTTGCCCTTCTCTGACTACCTTGCTTGGATCAGGTACAATGGAAAGCCAGAGGGCCAGCTCAGTGGGACAGAGCGGGGGTCACGACACAGGAGGGCCAGTGGGAGCTGCCTATGCATGGGGAGAGGAGACACAGAGCACACTAGGAAACCTCTCATGCTGCACAACCCTGGAAGACACAGTGCTAGGCCGTAAGAGGACAGCCCAGAACCACGGAGGAGTCGCCACTGATGGGTCGCCATCTGCAGTGATGTGGCCCCTGAACACAGGAAGGTTGTCGAGAGGTGCGGTTGGGAGCTGAAGCCAAAGTACATTCAAATGGGCAAACCCCAGGGATTCCTGCAAAGGCCCTCAGAACTGCAATGTACTCGAAGTCTTTCTGTTCGCAAGAGACAGAAACCCACTGAGTTCACCATTAACCTAAACCAAAAAACCAGGGTAAAGCTGGTTTCAGGGACCCCAGAAATGCAGAAGACAGAAACCTGCTTTTCTCTGTCTCCCTCCTTTATCCCCCTTCCCCGCAGTGTGTTTGAGACAGGGCTGTTCAATGTACTTCAGAGTGGCCTTGAATGCGCTATGTAAGTCCAAACTGGCTTTGAACTAGCAGAGATCCTCCTGCCTCTGCCTCCCAAGTGCCGGGATCAAAGGAGTGTACCACCGTGCCCAACGCGCCCCTCCTTCCCTTCTGCTTTTGGGATCAAGCCCAGTGCCTCACGCACACTAGATACGTGTTCCACCATGAACTATGCCGCCTGCCATTCCATCTGTCTGTCTCCCTATTGCTTTCTTCTTCTGACTGAACTTCTCACATAGCTCGCCTCAGCACAGGGGAAGGAGAGATCACAGCTCCTTCATTCCAATTAGCGACCTGCAGAAGAGAAAAAAAATGTCTGAGCATGCGTAGAGAAAGACCCAGGGCAGTACTCTGATTGGCTGGGCTCAAGTCACATGCTCAACCACAAGCCAATCATTTTGGCCAGGTGATGGGAACCTTGGATTTGGTAGGCCCAGTGGTCCAGGCTCAGTAGCCCAGGAGAAATTGAGGAAGGCAATTAGCCTCCTCAGAGAGGGATTAAAATAAAAAATAAATGTACCGAGTCAGCAATGCTTGCACCCAGAGCACAACCAGGAAGCCTCTGCTGCAGAAGGCACCAACATGGTGCGAGGAAGATGGCCCGATTAATATTTAGAAAAAAATAAGAGAGAGGAGCAGAACCTCTAGACAGCCCAGACTGCGAGGAGCACAGCTGCTTTTGCCTAGCATTCCCGTGTCTTCTTACAAGCCCCTGGTGGTACATATTGAAATAACAATGGCCATTCTTTCAGACACTGTATAAACAGTAAGAATGCGGTTATGGCCCCCCAGAGAGTACGCTGTGGATGAGCTCTGTGTCACTGCTGCCTTCCAGGGGAAGCACATTCCAGCTGGATGAGGTCACAGAGCCAAGGAAGGAAAGGCGGAGAGGGGTGCCAGGGTCGCGCTTGGGAGCCCCGCCTTGCCACCCACAACTCCTGAGGCCTCAGGAATCCCTGGACACACTTGGGTCACCATGTTCGTGCTCGTGTGAATGCAAGGCAGGAACGGGCTCCTGTGCCATATTCCATGGCCTGGCGGAACTAGGGGAATCCAGTTCCTTCCACTTCTCTTCTCCCTCACCTTTTCCCCATGGCCAATGCTTGGAGAGCTAGGGTTTAGCATTTGGTGGACGCAGATAGCAAGCAAACCAATGTGACATTAACTGGACAAGAATCTTCCAAGAGTTCACCGAAGGTCTCACGGACCTCCCCCCACCTTAAGGAGGGGTTACTGTCCCGTGCTGGGGATTAGCCCAGTTAAGCTCCCTGGGCTGATGGCCGACCCCAGTATTCAAGCTCTAGGCGGAACTAAGGCTCTCTGCTTCTCCTCCTTGGGACCTCTCCGGCTCAGCAGCCTTGCCGGTGGGCTGGGGAACACAGGCAGGGCTGAGGGCTGGGAACATTTGCAGTGTCACACGGCTCCGTACTGGCTGGCACCAGCCCAGCCCTGCACAATCCTGGGCCTTCTGGGAACTCCGACAGCACCCACTGCGCCAGCTGCTCAGACCCCCGGCCCACCATCCCACGCAGCCCTGCGCTGTGACCCGATTGGTTCCCCGGACAAAACATGTTATTTCCAGAACGCACTCTACATTTCTTGCTGCTTAGGCTCTTACTCTTTGAGTTCCTTCAGCCTAGAATGCCCTTCTGCTCGCAGCCACCTCTTCTTTTTGCGGTAATGGGGATTGAACTCAAGACCCTGCACTTGCCTGGCAAACGCTTATTTTACTGAGCTATCTCCTCTTTTCTATTTAACTCCCGCCTTTCCTTTAAAAACATAGTATGATGTCCACCCCTTCAAAACACTTTCCAGGGGCCAGGGAGATGGCTCAGTAGAATAAGTGCTTCCCTAGCAAGCGCAAAGATCTGAGTTCAATCCCTGGTTCTGCAAAAAAAAAAACTAAACAAAAAAAAAAAAAAAAAAAAAAACACTTTCCAGTGCCAAAGTCGGACCCTGACTCACTCTCCGACCCCTCTCCCGGCTTCTCGGCTGAGCCACACGCTAGGACGCAAGAGTCACCCAGCTCCAGGACCCCCTGCTGCATCTCCCAGGAATGGATTTTCACAAGTACTCTGCAAAAGAAACAGGGCTGTTGGATCTGGCCCTTTTTCGATCTCCTCCGGGCAACTGCGGCTCTCCCAAGCCTGGAGCAGACCGCTCACCCACGCGAGCCCCAAGGATTCTCTGGGGGACCTCGGAGCACCGGGCGCGCAGGGGGCCCGGCGCGCGGGCGAGCGCGCTCCCGCCACACCCTGCCAGGGCCCGCTTGTTTACGCCTCGCCGGCGCGCGCCCGCCGCTCGTCACGTGACCGCCCCGCCCCTCGGGCTCCCGCGTGGCTCCGCCCGTCGCGCCGGCCCTACTTTTCACCTCCTGGAGAGTCACAAGATCTCTCCTCGACCTGCTTTCGGGATCCTTCCGCCGGGCCCGCCCCCCACCTAAAAATTTTTCCCTAGGTTTTTTTCTCTCAGACAGTCCACGTCTTCAGCCATGGGAGGGACGTCCTGCTACTCCAGGAGAGGTGGCCCATCTCGGTTGTCGCTCCCTAGGCTCAAGGGGGAGCGGGCGCCCGTCTGGGGACTCTTTTTCGTGGCGGAGGCCGCAGCAGGCCGTGGACGCTTCACGACGGTGGGAGGGGCTGTACGTCCAAGATGGCGGCGCCCTGTAGGCTGGAGGGACTGTGAGGTAAACAGCTGAGGGGGAGGAGACGGCGGGTGAGTATGGGGGTGTCGCCCCCCTCCTTTTCTCGGGGGCTTCTCGGGGCAGGCCTGGCACCGTGACTGCGGCCCGGGAGGCCGCGGGGGCCGGGGGCGAGAGGCTTACTGGCTGGGTCGAGGGCTTCTAAGGGCTTTTCTCTCCCTCTTACTACGCGCTGGCTTCGGTAGGGCCGCCGGGGACTGGCGGGTCCCTGGGGAGAGGAGGTGGGCCGGGCCGGCACTTCGCCCCTCTGTGTTGGCCGAGCGAACGGCGGCACCCTCAGCCTCGGTGCCCGGGGCAGGGGTGAGGGGAGCCCGGCGACAGCCCCTCGGAGGTGGGTGACAGGGTCCGGCGGGGTTCAGAGAGCTAGGGAGAGACCCCTGGCCAGGGTAAGGGCTGGGGCGAGGCTGCCCTCGAGGCCTGTGGAGAGGGGTTAGACTTGGGCTGTGGAGAATGAATGGAGGCTGCCTGTGGGCATCGGGGGCTCCTCGGGCTGTGTGCTGAAATTTGCACGCCCGGAGTGCCCTGCTCCCGCGCACTTGGGGGTGTTTGACTTGAGAGACAGTTACCTTCACGTCCGCAGAGCTGACTCTTGAGAGACAGCTATTTGCAGAGCCGCGCCTGGGTGCTCATTCATTCATTTGAGGAACTAGTGGACGGAGAGTCCGCAATCAGAGACGCCGGTGGAAATTAAAGCGCTTTCTTTGTGTTGCTTTGCAAAGAGTTTTTTATTTTTTGCGGAACCGTGGATTGAACTCAGACCCTTGCGCTTGCCAGGGAAGCGCTTATTCTACTGAGCCATCTCCCCGCCCCTGCAAAGAGTTTTTGCTTGGTTCGCTTGGATTTGGGATGGGAGAGACTGGAGAGGGCTACGATCCTCCTGATAACAGCGGGAGTATGGGGATGAGTATGGGATGCTCTCCGTGTGCCGGGTTCTGGGGACAGACACGCTTTTGCAGATGTCAGTTCTTTGGTCCTGGACAAAGGACCAGTCACTGTTAACCCTTCTAGTCTTCTCAGATGAGGGAACTGAGGCAGGGAGAAGCTGGGGTGACTTGGCCAAGGTCGCACTCCCTTGGCTGAGCCAGCCCTAGAATTGAAGTCTGACTAGAAGACAGGACTCCTGTTACTTGACCAAGGCTAAACTGTCATTAAGTGATTAAAATTAATCATTTGGCCAAGCTGTATGTGTGTGTTTAGTTTAGTGGGTGCCCTTGGCTTGTATGCCTTATGCTTTCATTTCCAGTGTTGTGCCTGTGAACGTGTTAGTGTGAATTAGGCTGGAAAGTATTTGATACTTTTATAAAATTGGTGCATTTACTAAAAGTAAGTTCTGCTAAAATCTGTTATGGATTTTTTGTTTCTAGTAGCACAATCACTTTATATAGGGTAAGCTGTTAAAGTACTAAAGTAGAATAATAGTCTTCTGAGATACTTTGATTTATAATTTTGGGATCAAAACTTGCAGTTACCTGAATTGAAAGAGGCTAGGAAAGTGGAGTGGTAAATTTCAGGAAGCTGAAAACCTAACCCTCTGGGAACCTTTGATTTACTCGGCAGCCACCTGTGATTCTCAACCTGAGCATTCCTGAGTAAGCCTGGAATATGCAAATATGAACACTGATTTAGGGTTTTGTAGGGAAATGCACCTTTAACAGTCATGTATCAGGCAAATGAGGCTCTTCTTCGCTTTTACCCTGGGGAGCTGCACAATCTTCCTTTAACCACCTAGTGTAAACTTAAGGGTATTTATAGAGGCTGTAAATGGAAAATATCCTCTTAATAAAGTTAATATCTTATCCCAAGCACTCTTAACATTGTCTGCCTGAAAGGGCAGATGATGTAAGCTTTCTTTGCACCATGCGTTTTCTGGTGTCATAAACACTTGGTATGTTTCTAAATTCCTTTTTGAAAAGGAATCTTCCTTGCTTCTCCTCCTGTAAGACTGTATAAAATCCTGTTACTCAGTTTTGCTCTTCTCAACTGGATAAAGAACAAAAAAGTCTGCTGGTTTTATCAATGTGGTGTAATAGGATGCTTTGGGGGCATACCTAGATGAGACTGAGCAGTCTTACTCGTGTATATCTAATATACCTGTTTATGTAATGTTTAAAGAAGGATTAAATTGCCAGAAACAAGGGACCCTAGCATTCACCAGAGCCTCCATGTGCAGGTACTTGGCACCAAGCCCTGTATATTCAGTGTTTGAGTTCACCCTTCCTGTAGAGCTGTATTTTTAAGAAAGTTTGATTTCTGAAGTGCACAGGATGAGGACCACTGGCTTAAAGTTCAATTTGGCTATTTTCTTTCAGTTTATAATTTATTCCAGAGATTTTTCTTAAAATAAGCTTCTCACCTCTGATGTGTGTAGGGATGGGTGGGTTTTGGGCTTTGAATTAGAGCTGAACTGACCTTACAGTTTGGTCTTTATCTGAAGTTGTAAAGGATACAGGTGTGTTCATTTCTGGGCCCCCCCCCCCAGTGCCATAATGAATTAAAATTAGCTTCACTTGGAATTAACTGGCTATTCTCAAATGCTAGTGAGTTGGTTCAACAATACATTTACCACTTCAAACTTTATAAAAGACTCAGAAGATTTTTGACCTTTAACTCAACCTCTTAACTCCCCTCTAGCCTGGTTTCTTCATCTGTTAAGAGTTGAATTGTAAATTATAGGAGCCCCTCCTACCACAAGTCAGAATCAAATACAAGTTTGACGTCCCCAGTCCTTTTTTTTTGTTTTGAGACAGGTTATCATTAAGTTGTCTGCAGTGTGCTTGAATTTGCAGCCCTCCTGCCTCAGCCTTCCAGAGTGGTAGGAGATAGTTCCCTATAAATTCTGCATTTTATATAGATCTTTCTGAAAGATTAGTTTTATTCATATTAGTTTTGTTTGTCATGTAAGAAGCTGCAGGCTTGAAAGAAAAGATTTCTCAATAGCATTCAAATTGTAGTTGCTTGCTTTTATATGGATATACATAGAAATATACTCAAACATGAGTTTTTTTAACCTCAAATCATCAGTTAATTACTAATATAGTTTGATTTGCATGAAATGTTCCTTTTTTTTTAAATTTCGAATAGCCTGAAAGGGGTCTCACACTAGCCATATAAAATTATTCTTTCTCTGATTTATTTTTAAGCCTTTAGCTGCTAAAAATTAGTAATTAATGTCAATTTAATGGGAAAGAATGAGACCTCAGCATCTCAGGAACATGACCTCCGGAACTTGTCTTCTTTTCTGGAGTGCTAACTTGTTACATATTGGAAAATAGCAACAGGTAACAGAATACTTGCTTAAGGCTGATTCAGTTCAGATTGACCTCTAAAGAGTAAAATGCTTTAAAAACAGCCTTAATCTTCAACAAGGCTTGCTGGTTACTGGCCTCCAAGTCACAAGCCACTTAATAAAGTAATCCTAATTGGTGGAGGCCATGGTGTGTCCAAGTAGCAAGGAACAGTCTTGTTTGTGCTGCTGGTAGATCGATAGAAGGCACCAGAGGGAGTGACAGGAGGCGCAGATGTCATGCCCTCAGTGTCTGCAGTCACTGAGGCTTGTGCTGCTGTTCTTCCTTCACAGGGCTCGGTAACAAAGTTGGAAATATATCAGCTTCCACTTAGAGAATGCTCTTAACCCTTACTTCACATCCCAGCTGCTAAACGGAGAGACCTTTGAGTGTCCTGAGCAGCTCACAGTGCACAGTTCAGTAGTAGTATTGTCATGTGCCAAATACTGTGCTAAGTATTTTTCACATCTAATCCTGGCTGCTCTCCCTGCAGCCTTAAGGAACAGGATAGGGAAGCACATTGAGGCCCTGGGACCTGAAATAAGTTGCCTGAGGTGATTCATTCAGTGGCTGAGCTGGGACATCAATCGTGTTGGCTCCAGCATCCAAACATTTAATTTTACACTGTGATAAACTGCTTGATTGCCAATTTCCTAAATTAACTCACAGGCCAGTGGTTTTCAGCTTTTGGGGGGGACCTCAATTTCCCCTTAAAAATGTGTGAGATTCTGTGCACTAACATCCCTTTCTCTACTATCACCAGCAAAAGGAGGGTACAGATGGGAGATTTTGATATGTTCTAGAGACTGCAGGGTCATTTACAGTCCATCAATCGGTTTTAGGTAGATTGCTATTCTTAAAAGTGGACTTAGTTTTTGTTTTGTTTTGTTTTTTTGGTGGAACCAGGGATTGAACTCAGACCCTTGTGCTTGCCGGGGAAGTGCTTATTCCACTGAGCCGTCTCCCTGGCCCTGGATTTAGATTTTATTAAAAAAATGCTTTTTTGGGGGGTGCTAGGAATCGAACTTACAACCCATGCTTGTCAGGCAGGTGCTGTGCCACTGAGCTACATCCCTGGCCCTTATTAAAAATGCTTAAAAAGAAAAAAAAAAAAAAAAAAAAACAGTGGGTACAGAAGGCCCAAGTATTTTAAAGGTGAACTTACTGGTTGTATTACAAATAATTTTACTAAACTTTGCAATTGGAAGATTGTACTTCACTGGAAGTGCAACCTTATGTGCCACATTAAAAACATGTAGCAATAAAAGACTGTGATATGTCACCTGCTGAGTCCTTGCCAGGCTTGGCACTCAGTTTGTGCTAGCAGCTTCAGGACCTGGCACAATTTCATTAGGCATTTTCCAGGGTTTGTGCAGGTCCCCATTGCCCTTTTGAGCCTGAGCTAGATATGGGTGCATGTTTCCTGCCTGGTTCTTAACCTTTGGTGGGCATCAGAATCACAGGCCTCAATTCCAGAGTTTCTGATTCAGAGATCTCCAGAAAAGGCCAAGAATTTACAATAAATTCCTGACTACTGATACTGCTGTACTGGGGATGCAAGGACCACCTCTTGAGATGTACTGTTCTATCCTGCTTTCTACCCTAGAATATTTCTATTTGGGGCCTATGAACTTGAAATTTACAGAAATTTGATCATTTTTCTGTTAGAGGAAACTGTATAGTGACTTTCAGAAACATACATGGTATTTGTTTGACTTGTATTTTCTTGTTAAATGATTTTATCCTTGTTAATAAAAAGTCAAAACAGAAGCAGAATTTATAGAAGAAACATGCTTTACTGAAACCAAGCCCTGGCCCTGCCAGCACCTTACTGGAGTACTTGGCGCCTTTGGAATAGGATATATGCTTTAGTGAACTGTCTGTCAGGGCCTCCAAGGGCAGCAATTGCGAGTGAAGAATGAGGCCAGTTGGAGAGGTCCTGCCCAGCTTCTGCGACCTTGAGAGGGACTGCTGCTGCTGAGCACGTGTACAGCCATGCTTGCCTGCACATTTTGGCAGCATTGGCCACCAGCTGTTTGACACTTGCCCTGAGCACAGAAGTCTTTCCTACCCCTTTTCTCTGTGTATCTGTAGGAAGAGAAAATTAGACCAAATGTTTCATTCTCTGTAGATGCATTTGTGCTAAAGACAACTTGATTCATTTGACAGAGTGTTATTCTAAGAAATCACCTGAGAATTCCTGAGCTGATCTGAATATTAATGTAGCACTGTATCATTTCTGCTTCTAGACTGTACCCAATAGTGAAGTAGTCCATCAGTGCCTGGACCTGTGTCTGAACTTTTTCTTTTTTCTATATTTTTCAGGGGAGGGTCCACAGAGTATTCAGGATCTCACTACTAGATTAGACTTGCAGTGATTCTCCTGTTTACAGCCTCTCAAGTGCTAGGATTATGGGTGTGCGCCACCATGCCCAATCTCTATTGCAGACTCATCCATTCTCCATCAGACTCATCCAGTCTCCATTGCAGACTCAGTGCACCCTGGGGGTGGGGCACCCTGGGGTACAACAGGCCAAGATCAAACCCCCAGCCCCTGTATCTACTTGCAGGTGCTTTAATCTGCTGAGCTATTTGGCCAGCCCTTTTTTTTTTTTTTCCTTTTTTTGACAAAGTCTCAGTACTATTTCACCCTACCCTCAAACCCACAATGATCCTGCTGCCACAGGCTCCTGAGTTCTGGGACCATAGGCATGTACCACCATACCTAGCAGACTTAAATTATTTCGCAGTGAGGTCTCACTATGTTTCCTTGGGCTGCTCAAGCACTCCTCTATCTCAGCTTCCCACTTAGCTGAGAGTACCAACATTCCCTGGTTTGGATTTTGTAGATACAATTTTGAATATAAAAACCAAATTGTAGTGAAGAGACATCTGCCTTCACTCATACACACTGTTGAATTTACACAGCCTGGACGCTGTGTACAAAAGCATCATGGGTGGTTGGATATGCTGCTGTTTTATGTGAGGTGTAGCCTAGGGGGTGCCTAGAGTTAGTGTCCAGGTTGTAGGTCACAACATTTATTTTCTGAAAGTCTATAAATTTAAAGTACTTGCTAAAGGCATTTTAGACACCCATCATCAGTACAGTATTTGATAGAAGTCCATGTTGCTCTTAGACTTTTCAAAGCTCCTGGTGCATCTTGAGTAGGGCAGATTTGGAGGGGTGGGGATGATGCAGGTCCTGCTAGTGACAGCTCTGCACGGTGGTTAGGCTGGAGGTCCTTGTGAACCCCAGGCTTATAAACCTTTTGTCCACCATAAACACCTAGAGAATGTAGAGAAGATGAGCTATGACAACAAATCAAGGGTTTTCTGGGTAATCACAGAGCCCTTTAAACCAACTCTCTTATTTGTATTCAAGAAGACTGTAAAGAACACAGTTTTGGGGTCAGATGTCAAAGAAGGAACAATGTAGATCTGGGGCCACGTTCCTTTTTTTGATGTTTGAAGACAGAGATATACTCTGACTTTGCTGTCATGATTTGACAGGTGTTTCCATCCGTACCCCTCGTTGCCAAGCAGGAGGTTCACAGTGCATCTCACTTTACTGCTCCGAATGTAGGACACCTGAAAGGCAGGAGTTAAGTAAATCTTTTTGTTGTGTTTTGTGTTTTGAGCAAGCTCTCACAAGGTTGTTCAGGCTGACCTTGAGCACATTATATAGCCCAGGCTGGCTTTGAACTCACTGTGATCTCTCCACCTCAGCCCCTTTAGTAAATGAACATTTACAGATGTAAATAACTGTAGGCAGCCTGTTTTGTATCTGTTTGATATATCCTGGAAAATTGATGCTGAGTCAGTCTGATTGTCCTTTTTCAGCATAGTAATAAGTTTTAACATTGCACAGTGGACAATAAACCACTCTTGATTTCCTGTGGCAGTGCCTTTATCTACGACAGTGATCTTGACTGCGTAGGCTGTAAGATCTCATCTTGGGCATATCCTAATTTTACCTTTGCCTTAGATACTTTATTTCCAGGTAAAAGATCAACTGGGATCAATTGCAACAGAAAGTCAGTGTGACTCACTGGGTTAACCCTGATTTTAGGTCTCTGAGGATGTGGATGCCTCTACCAAGTCTAGTACTGTGACTTGGCGGAGCCAGGTGGCCAGCAGCATGCTCTGTCTACAAGGGTTGGCTCACAGCCCTGCTCGCACTCTTGGAGGGGCTGCTGAGGACCACACACTGGCATGGGGGGCCCAAATGTGTTCCCTGGACCTGTAATTACCCTGTCATCTGGAGCGGGAGACTGTTAGAACTGTTCAGTCCTCTCAGCTTTGACCACCATGTGTATTCCAGAGCGTGTGTCTAATTAGGTGCGGCAGTGGGTCTGTGCAGCTGCTTACTATCTGTTCTTCCTAGGAATAGCTGTCAAAGATGAGCTCTTATGGACCAGTGTGTGCTAGGGGCCATGACTAGGACAGTACTCTAGCCCAGAGGCCCTTCTAATCAAGGACTTTACAATGTGTGATCAGATTGTTTGATCCCTAACACTGTTTGAAGGACCAGTATTTTAAAAGCAAACTGGAATGTGTTTATATATATTCATTTAACATGGATGGTTAGATAATTTGGGCAGAAAATAAAGGGGGGAAAAATTGAGATATTGCTGTTTGCAAATATTTTATGCCTGTCAACTTAGTGCTGCTTGAAAGCAGAATAAGGCTTTATACACTTATCTGAGAAATATTTTAACTACTAATCACTTAGCCAACAAGGGCCAGACACTGGTAGCTGTTGGAGGTAGAGTACTGAATGAAGTAGGCTCTTCCATCTGAAACTTGTAGTGAGGAAGACATGTTCAGTGATTAATTACACTCATTTAATTGGGCCAAAGCAAAAAGACATAGAGAAATCCAGGCTACCAAGTGTCTATATTGGCAGTTGACCTAATGTGGGAGGGAAGACAAGGCCTCAGAAGGTGGGATGTTAGACTGAGACTTTAAGGATGAGTTAGTTTAGGGGACCAGGGTGGGGTCTTAGGTACAGGGACAAGGAATAGGGACAGGGGTGCTGTGTGGCTTGGCTGGGAAATGGAAAGAGTCTTGAAGCAGGGCCACAGGGAGCGAAGGAAGTGCAGTGCTGAGAAGACCTTGCAGAATCACCTCACCCCTATAGAACCCAGAACCAGCCTTAGGAGGTCAATGTTGTCGCTCCTACTTGAAGGAGAAGGTGATTCAAGGCCAGATGGTAGACGGGATTAATAGTGGCACAGCTGAAGAACTGAAGAAGTGGCAGAGGCTGGATGTTTACGTAGACCTTGTTCTCGATCCTCTCATGTCCATTCTTTGATAACTAACAGTTAACAAAAGGCAGAGATGACAAGTTTAGCAAAATATAATTTCAGCCACCTGGCATTCAGAAACACAGATGAGAGGCACGGCTCCCAGTGGCTGTTTAGTGGGAACCAGTGGCTATCTGTCATAGTGGACGTAGTGGGAGAGAAGTACCTGGTAGACGTTAGGCTCCCTTCTGACATGCGTTGATTTTTTTTCTCGTTGTGAGGCTATTACCTACATATGTGTCTCTGTGTGTGCTTTCCTTCCAGGGACCATGAAAGATACCAGGTTGAGAACATTGGAAACTAAAGTCCCAGTTACCCCCCGAACAGGTAAGGTACACTCCCAAGTCTCATGGTCAGTGATAGATGAGAGGGAATCTCTCATGGGGTCTATAACATTTGCGATTGCAGGAACTGGGTGCCTATCACTTATGGAATTATTAAAACTACTTGTGACTTAATTTCTATTTAGTGCTGTACACTGTCCTGTCACTTCTTGTCTTCTGAGTGGCACTTTTTTGTGTGTCCCGCTCACATAGGGTTCAAAGGTCTCATGCAATTTCCTTTTTTTTTTTTTTTTTTTTTTTTGGCAGAACCAGGTATTGAACTCAGGCCCTTGTACTTGCCAGGGAAGCACTTATTCCACTGAACAGTCTCCCTGGCCCCTTGTGCAGTTTCCTAAGGTTATTTAGCTAGTACCCTATGGACTTGTGGCGCAGATCAGTCATGTGTGACAGCAAAGTGACTTAACGACTGATTAATTCAGGGTGTGGGTACTAGAGTAGGTTGTTGAATTGTGCTGGGTGGGGGGGCTCTCAGCTGGTGCTGGGCTCATACAGACAAACCAGTGTGATGCCTAGGCCCTGCTCTGGAGCAGGGCCGGGCTCCAGATAATTCTGTTCCCCTTCTTTTATTTTTTTTATTTTAGGGAAGTGTCTACAAAGTTTTCAGGGTCTCACTACTAGATCAGACTCGCAGTGATCTGCCTATTTACAGCCTTCCAAGAGCTGGGATTACAGGTGCATGCCACCACACCCAGTCTTGATTGCCATCTCAGTGTGCTCCAGGGTGGGGCCGGCACAGCAGGTCTGAGGGTTGAATCCCTGGTCTCTGTGCCTGCTTGCAGGTGCTTTAATCCACTGAACTATTTGGTCAGCTCTTTTGTTTATCTTGGGTTGAGAGCCCACAAACTAACTAGTGAGCACTCACTAGTGGCTATGTTTATTAACTCTCTTATGTTTTAGGAGATAAATTATATACGTTAGTAAGTTTTAGGGATTGAAAGTTTCTCATAGTCCCAGAATACAACCTTCATAAAAATTGAGGCTTTGGCATTTCATAGATCAGAATTTAATCTTGGTGAACTACTGATCAGCAAGCTGTCATTTTGAGTTTACAACAAGAATGTGTGTATATAGAAGGGGTGGGGGTGTTGGGCCTGCTGTTGGAATACACAGCTGCCAATGGGTTTCATTTCATGGCTGAGCAGTCACTATTCACTGCATGCTGTCACCGTGTGTCAAGCGGTCACTATTCACTGCACGCTGTCACCCTGTGTCGTATCTGTGTCATAGAAGTCTAGAAAATAAGGTCAGAATTCTTGCCTTAATGATCTGTGTTCGTTCATAAACAGACAATATAGATTATAGATGATCCAGCAGGTGAAAACATTGTTCTCATAAGTGGAGGAGAGTTTTCTGTATTTGAGTTTTCATTTTTAATTTTTCTATGTGTTCTTCATCTCATCCCTTTTAGAAGTTCACTGAATATGGACTTGAACACCCAGTCAGCTGGTCGGATGTTCAGATCATTGATGCCCAGTTGGAATATCAACAGTATAAAATGTAAATTCTGGGATACGAAAATAAGTCTCAAATTTGATTAAACATTTTCTTTGGTTAGAATTTTGTTATATTTTATTTATGTGTTTGTTTTTTTTGAGACATAGTCCAGGTTCCTTTGAACTTGCTTTGTAGCCCCAGATTGGTCTTAGATGCACAGGGGAACGTCTTGCGTCAGCCTCCTGAATACTGGGATTGCACATGTGTGCCACCATGCCTGGCTTTTGTTACATTTTAGTAATTAGATTTTAAAATTGAAGTTTTTGAGTAGGAAAAGTGCTTTGTGAACACTGTTGCTGCGAGATTGTCCAGTAGGTGGTCACTGTGTTACCTGTGTGATTCTCTCTTAAGCTAGTACGCCTTATCGCATTGTCAACCAAAGCAATATTCAGATAATTTTCCAGGAGAGAGGTTTTATTTAAAAAAAACAAAAAACTGGTACTGGAGATCCATACCCCAGAAGTAGTCACAAAGCACTGTCTTCAAGCACCAAGGTTTGCTGACAGCCTGTAGTAGTGGTCTTGGCAAGCTTTTGATGAAGGCTTCTCCACAGATTTGCAACTAAGAAATTGCCTTAAAGCATTTCAGTAAAGTCTGTATTGAAATTTGATTGGTGAATACAAAATCTGAGTATTTATTTCATCCTTTCCTTAATACTGATTATTCAAGTCTTTATAATTCTCTTGTTGTGTTACTGTTTTTCACAGACCCCCACCCCTGCTGGCAATAGAATCCAGGGTCACATTGTATTGAGCAAGTGCTCTGCTGCTGGGTTGCACCCTTATTTTATTTTGAGACGGGGCTTACTGTGTACTTCAAATTGGCCTTGAACTAATAACCATATAGCCCAGATTAGTCTCAAACTTGTGGTAAACCTCCTGCCTCAGACGTGCACCACCATCCCTAGCTAGCCTTTTTTGTATTGTTTATGTTTGGTTTAAAAGTGGCCTTTGGATATTTATGGTGGATTTTTATGTACTTCATTCATACAAAATGGAAGTGAAAGGGCTGACATTTTAAATTGATTCTCCCAAATGTGACTTTTTCTTGAAAGACTACAATTTAAATGTAGTTCTTAAATGTTATTTTGTTTGTAATCAATACTGCAGAACAGTTCAGTAAAAGTTAGAATTAAAGTGTTCAGTTTTTATTATGTAGTTGAATTAAATTGTTACAAACACTTGTAAGACTGCCCAGCTAAATTACTCTTAATACTTATGTTAATATATTTATTTAAAAGTTTTTAGTTGTTTCTGAGTATGAAAATTATACCACTGATGATTACTTTTACTTTCATAATAAGTGTACATTTTAGGCTTAAATTGGTAGTTTCAACTTATGAGACACAGAATTTCATCTAGAATGTTTTCCCTCTCCTCAAAAATGAATGTTCAAATGTTGACTTACTGTTAAATATCCTAAATATATTCTCTGTCCCTATCACTGATATTTTGCAGATAGGCACAATGGTAGCAACCCAACATTTAGCTACCACACAGGAGGCCATAGGAATGGTAATGGGGGTGCTGGGGAGATGGCTCAGTGGAATAAGCACTTCCTTGGCAAGTGCAAGGGCCTGAGTTCAAACCCCAGTTCTGCAAAAAAAAAAACCTAAAAACTAGGAATGGTAATGGGAGGGGGAATCATGCCCAGGAAGGAGGGATGGAAGCGCTCACCAGCTGGACTGTGGGGCCTTGACGGCCACCCGTGAGCTTCCTCTTCCTAGCGAGTCCTAAACAGGGAAGTGCCAGATTCTGCTTTCCAGGTTTCATAGTCTCCTGTGGTCCCTTGGTAAATGAGTTTTTGTTTTTTTAACAAATAAGAAACCAAGTAGTCTTTATTTGTAGATAGTATGATTACCTAACTAGAAAGGTAAATGAGTTTAAGAAAGTGAGGAAGGCTCCTGCTCTCCTCTCCAAAGAGACAATTGCTGAGGGCTCGCCTTGGGTGGTTGTGCAGAGATAGCAAAACAAGTGGGTTTGCTGTGGGGCAGGTATGGAGGCAGGAGTGTTGCTATATGTGTGCTTTAGTCTCCTGATAGTCCTTTTTGTATTTCAAATTATTTCTTTATTTTTGAGATGAGGTCTCGTTTGGTGGATCAGGTGGCCCTCAAATTCACAGTGATTCACCCACCTCAGCTTCCTGAATGCTGGGATTGCAGGCATGCACCATAACCGCTCGAGTCTAAGAATGTCTTTCATTGAGATCTGGACAATTGGCAGAGCAGCAAGTTTTGAAATGAGAGTGAATGGGTATTTGACTCCTTAATAGTATCCTCTGCAGCACTGTACTGTGACCCGCAGCCCCCAGAGATAACAGTAAATAAATGGAATGTTGCTTAGTGTGTAGGATGGAGATGCTTCTCTGTGCTCTTTTCTATAACAGACTACTTCTATAATGTTAGAGACATCATGGCTGTCAGTGTGGGCTCATCTGCTGCGGCTGTGAGGTGTCTAACAAGTGCACGTCTCATCCCACACTCCCATAGTGAGGTCCAGTGACCACCTTCCTCTTCTGCATCCCTCCTGAGCCATGCCGCTTTTCCTTCGAGCATGTGTGTTCCATCATTGCACATCCTAAGTCTGCCTCCCTGCCGAGTACTCTACTTTCAGTAACCCTGAAGTACTTGAATGAGTTTAAAAAGGAGGTGTGTTTCAGCCGCGGACTGATTCCAAAAGCTTTTGACTTAACTAGCTTAACTCTAAGGAGTGCTTTTTAGAATGTCAGTTTCTTACATAAAGAATTTCACGAAGGCCCAAGATTTATATATTTCCTAAGGAATAAGAAATATGGTTATAAAGTAGAATTTTAGAAAGACTGGGGAAAGTTATTACCCAAAATATTATGATGTGTTTCAGAATAAAATCTTGGTTCTGCCCTTTATAAGCCAGACTTTGCACCTAATTACATTTATAAACTGAAAAACAAGCTAGGTGACTGAGCTGATAGCCCTGACCATTGCCAGGTGTGACCTTGCATAAACCCAACTCCCACTGCAGCATTGTGCAGTGGCCTGCATTTGGGGGCCAGCCCTCACACTGCTGTCTGGGGATACACAGAAGCACACTCACAGTCTTGCTAGACTAAAGGCCGGAAAGGAGCGGTTTTACTGGAATATGTGAAAGCAGATTGGAGACAATACATCTGTGAGTTGGGCTCTTGATCACCAAAGGAGAACCATGTGTCCTGGAGCAGAAGTGTGCGGTAGCACATGTGCTCTTGGGAAGTCGTCTTGAAGGTGCGGCCCAAAGAGTTTTACTAATTTTTCTTGTACCATACAGGTAAGAGTCAGTGAATATGCTTTCACCAGGCACTGTACTGAGAGCTCTGTGTCCTTATCACTCCATCCTTTTGGTGAGCAATAAGGCCTGACGGGAGTTATGAGTATAATACAACTCATAATAAGATGTGGTTTGTTTTTGTTTTCAGTTGGATATAGATTCTTACTAATTGTGGTCCTACACTTCTGCATCCTTTGAAATTGGCTTCTATTGTGATTTTCCTGTAAGATTTTTGCTTGCAAGTATGATCTAGCAACTTCCTACAGTTAAGCTTTTTATATGATTTTTCTGACTGATGAGCCTCTGACCCAGTTGTAGCTAAATCAGTGAATGTCACCAGGTATAGTTAAATGAGAGCACGGTGAACTAATACCTGGCAGTTCTTAGATCACTGCTAATTTAGCATACTTACAGAAGAAGCTTAACTCTTTAGATTTTTCTTTAGCATAGCATTTCCCAAGCAGGCCTGCATATCACCTATTAAAGAATGACATGGGATTCTTATTGAAATATAGATAGTATCCAGCACACCACATGCCTGTAATCCCAGAATTCCGGGAGGCTGAGGGAGGAGGATGGCAAATTCAAGCCTAGCCTGGGCAACATAGTAACTTAGGAAGACCCTATGTCAAAAAAAAAAAAAAAAAAAAAAAGCTGCAGATGTAGGTCAGTGTAAAGGCCCTGGGCTCATTCTCAAGTCCTGGGCCGGGGTGCAGGGTGAGCCCCAAATTCAATTTTGGAATGGACCCAGGAAGCTTTTTCTAACAGGAATCCCAGTGATTTTAATGCACACTGAGGTTTAAGAGCTAGTTTAGCTAACTGAGAAGCAAGTAGGAACCTGTTTTCATATGGGTACAAATGACATTCATAATCATTGGCCTGAGATTTGGGCTGTTTAGGTTATAGTTTACCATTTCACTTTGGCAAACATAAAAATGACACCTGCTTAGTTCAGAGTTTGCCGTGGTGATCAGAATCACAGCTTAGCCTTATGTCGAAATCACAGACCTTGGGCTCTGTAGATAAGCAGCGCTAGGTTCTTTTGTCAGCACCACCACCACCCCTTTGTCTGCAATCTAGAGCAGACAGCTTGATCTTGAGTTCCCAGAGCACTTTATACAGCACGGATGGAAATGCAGATCACGAGGTGGTAGCATAAGGAAGTCTATGCAGCTGCAGCAGCAGTCATATAAATGGCAGCTGTTATTTTTTGATTTAAAAAGAACAGCTTTAGGGGCCCGGGAGATGGCTCGGTGGAATAAGTGCTTCCCTGGCAAGGGCCTGAGTTCAATCCCCGGCTCCACCAAAAAAAAAAAAAAGAACAGCTTTAGAGACCAAAGTAGAGGGAAAAAATCCTAAGTATGCACAGTAACATTTGAGGAAAGAGCTGCTTTTGTACATAAAGTCAACTGCTCCACTACCAAGAAAAACTGACAGTTGGAAGGTTTTTCTGCTGGTTCCCATCTGGCTGCTCCCTGTAGCACCAGCCTTTGGTATGTGATGTCAGGAGGAGGAGCACACGCTTTGAACATGTCATCTCTGGTTCATACCAAGTGATGTACTTAGACCTGTGGTCTGCCCAGATACCCTAATTTTTATACATTGATGGGATTGTAATAAAATTTTGTACGTATAGTTCTTTTTGGTCAGTGATTTGAAACATAAACACTCTGACTAGAGCCCAAGTAGAGCCAGAGTGAAAATAAAAATTAGTACCAAGTTGTGCCTGGTTTCAAATGGCATCAGTGTTAGCAGATTCTTCTCCATCACATCCCTTAGGGCCCCTTCTTGCCTCATAAAGTATCAAAGATGGCATTATCCATATGCCCTACCTTTAGCAGCTGTTGTGGCTAAATATTTCACTGCATTGAATACATGTGCTAGTGTGTTGACTTATTTACTTAATTTACTGTGGGAGATGGTACTAGGGATAGAGCCCAAGGCCTTTGCACTGAGCTGTATCCCAAGCCCTTTTTATTTTTTGAGACAAGGTCTATGTCAAACTTACAGTGCTCCAGAGGCAGGGATCATAGGCCTGTGCCATCATACCCATTTTGTGTGGGGAAATACAATCACTGCTTACACCTTCCTTTTGTAATCTGGTAGTGGCCCTGATGAAGAGCTATATGAGCCTTTAATGCGAGTCCTGGAGCCAGCACCACAAAGGGGTGTGAGAGAATGGCCCAACCAGCCAATGTAGGGGAGCTACTTTCCATGCTGGATTCTCCCACACTGGGTGTGCGGAACGACGTGACGGCTGTCTTTAAAGAGAACCTCAACTCTGGTAAGCCTGGGAGTGTTCTTTTTAGTTTGTGTGCTCACAGGAAGAGGTGGCTGTAGAGCTAGCTAGAACCCAGCTGACAAATGCTAGTTTTCATCAGTTTTTCAGCCATCAGAAGAGAGCTGCACATTGGGGTATTCATCCTGTGTTTTAAACCTTTAGTTATGGAAATAAAGAAGCACAAAGGATGTGAGACTCTTAGAGAGGACCCCTTGAATCCAGGTTCAGAGTTCATGTCATTTTTGTTTCATCCTGCCTCGCCATGCAATTCAAAGAAAAAATTCAGATATTTTATTTATAAATCATACTGTGGATTTTAATATGAAAAGTGGGCAACCTCTCTTTAGAGAAATACAGGCTTAAGTGGAACCCCTTTTTTGCTTATCAGGTTTACAAGTCAGTTGTAAAATATGAAAAATGAGCACTGCTAAAGTGAGTATAAAGTGTGTTCAGCGGTTTTAGAGTGTATGTTGTGAAGTTAAAAGCACATCTTATTTGGCCACTTAGCAGAACCAGAGTCTCATCATAGCCTTAAATGAAATATGGTGAAAAATTGGAGAACCCAAGTATCCTTGGTAGATGAATGGTTAGGTGGAACACTGTGAAGACAGTGGAAAGAGCGAAGCAGGTCACAGGAGCTGTCACTGAGGCTGGCTGTGGTACATTGTTAAGTGGAAAAGAAATCCTCTGAATGTGGACAAGTTGGGAGCGATGATGCAAGTAGGCCAGTGCTGGGAGGGACACACTCCGACCCAAGTGTGCCCACTCTGAAGAGCAGGCCAGAGCAAGTCGCAAGGGGAACTGCACTTTTCTTTTTTTTTTTATGTATTTGGTACAGGGTCTCACTCCACAGCTCAGACTCATAGTGATCCTCCTGGTTTTCAGCCTCTCCAGCACTGGCATCACAGGCATATGCCCCCAGCCGGGTCTCGGGGCCGGCCCACTGCACCTGGGGCGGGGCTGGTGCAGCATGCATGCTGGTGACAAAACCCAGGCCTTGCACTTGCTTGAGCAGGTGCTTAGTCTGCTGAGCTATCTCGCTGGTTCTTCTTTCTTTTTTAAAAAAATTATGTTTATTGGATATATTTTAGATGTACATAATGCATCTGTCATAGGGGATTTGTATCTACCTGGTAGGACTTTTTCCCCTTTTCTGTCCCCTCACTTCTGTGCCTCCTCCCCTTATTTACAAAACCTTTGTTTCATCTTCCCTCCTCTGTTTCTTCCCTTTCCTCTCGCTGCTCCCTAGCTTCCTCTTGACCTAATGTTTTGGTCCTTGTGCACACTTGCAGCATTTGCATACATACTTTTACTGTAACAATGGGCATCAATATTTTTATAATTACAAAAGTAATGATAGCATTCTGTATGCTTTTGTGGATAGTTAGGCGTATATGCTTAAAATTATTGTTAAATATAAGTAGGCAGAAATATGCTGCATGAGGCTTTGGATAGTGCATAACAGTGTTTGCTGGATTCTGTGACTTGAGGTAGTGAAGAATGTTAAAGGAAGTAAATAAGTCACTCTTTTCTGTGTTTAGACCGTGGTCCTATGCTTGTAAACACCTTGGTGGATTATTACCTGGAAACCAGCTCTCAGCCGGTATTGCACATCCTGACCACCTTGCAGGAGCCACACGATAAGGTAACTGCTGGCAGGTAGCGGGGGCATATGAGACACCCTGCAAGCATCACATAACATTGCGTGGTTTGTCCAGAGCTTCACGTGTAATATCATGCCCAGATTACACACATGAAGATAACTTGTAGGCTTCTGCTGGGAGCATTTACAAAATAAAACCTACGTCAGAAATTTGTTTTGAGTGTTTTTTTTTTCTTTTAAGTTAGTACAGGATCTATAGAGTCTCACTGCGTAGATCAGACTCATAGTGATTCTCCTGTTTTCAGCCTCCCAAGTGCTGGGATTACAGGGGTCGCCACCATACCCAGCCTCAATTATGGTTCCGCATGCCCTGGGGGCAGGGCTGGTTTGCCATGCTGCCGTGGCTTGAACCCTGGCTCTACACTGTACCTAAGCAGGCTTTTTAGTCTGCTGAGCTATCTGACTGGCCCTTGTCTTGGTTTTAATACCAGAATCAAATTCACGACCCTGTGCTTGCTAGGCAGGCGTTGTGCTGCTGGGCTACATCTGTAGTGCCATCAGTGGTGCCTTAATAGTCTTGTGTTTAAAGAAATTTTAGAATCCCTGTACAGTTGGTTGTATAGTAATGATTTCACCCATATGCGTCCAGTCATTAAGCCCACACTTGGAGTAGGCTTTTTAGATTTATCAGATGGGAAAGTCCCTGTCTTCAGGTAAGTGTTGTGAGCCCTGCCTCCTGGCACCAGGCACTCACAGTGTTTCTCGGTTTTGGTCTTATTCTTATTTTTGTCTGTGGCACATAACTACTAATGTGTGTAGTTGCAGACTAGAAAATCTTGAGTGCATATATTCAAGTGCCTTCACTAGGATTTAAAGATCCTGCCACTGTGCCCCCTTTACAGAACGCCCCCCACCCATTGTGGGCTGAATTGTAACTTCTGTTGCTGCCTGATTTGTGTTTGGGGCCAAGGCATGTGTGCCGAGATGTCCCTCTCTCTTCCTGCGGCTCATATGATGAGCATCTTTTCATGAATTGCACCCTAGTGGTTCTCAGGCCAAGGGCCAGTCCTATTTTGTTTGCTAACATGGTTTTAAAAATCTTGGATTTGATCTCTTTACCAGTTTGCATCAAAGGGGAGACTTGAGAGGCTAAAGTCCATCACCAGGCCTGAATTTGGGTTAACTTTATACACATTAGGTTTTCCCCATGTTCTTTTACATTTTCAGCACCTTTTGGACAAAATCAATGAATACGTGGGCAAAGCTGCCACCCGTTTATCCACCCTCTTGCTGCTGGGGCATGTCGTGAGACTGCAACCGTCCTGGAAGCATAAGCTCTCCCAAGCGCCTCTTTTGCCTTCTTTACTAAAATGTCTCAAGGTAAGATATCTGTAGGGATTTGAGTGAAATAAGCAAGTTGGATGTTACCTTTCAGAATTTAAGAATTTGTAGATGTTTCTTTAACGTAATGTCGTCTAGAGTTAATATTTTATAATTCTCAGATGTGTCATAACTGCCAAGTATCTTTTTAGGAGCAAATAAGTACAGTTTTAGGAGCAAATAAGTAAGTGGCTTTAACCTTGTATTGCTCCAAATATCTTTGTTTTCATCATTTTCTAGCCTTCCTTCCATTAAAATTTGTGGTGTTCTCTTTCAGGAATTTCTCTTTTATAGAAAAATGGCTAAACATCTTTTTAATGATCTAGGAGCATGTTACTTCCAGTGGCAGCTGTAATTTAAATTTTTGTTGATAGCGGTCCTACTGAGCTGCATTCTACTTTTTCTGCTACTGAATTAGGTCTGTTTTTCTTAAATAGTCAGAACTTGAACTTTATGGTTTTAGTTTTGACAGTGGTTTGCTGAAAAACTCAGAGGCATTTTCTTCTTAATCTATTGCCATTCCTAGACTTACTTCCTCTCTATAAAATAAGAAGACTTGCTTAGTATTAATGACCTGTGTCTCACAGAGACACAGACATATCTAGTAGTAGTTGTTCCAGGATAGCTCACTTTCAGGTTATCTGGTACCACACCACAAACATTGATTTCTGTTTCTCGCCAATAAGGGTAAGCTCTTACATTCCTAAGGTCCCAAGGAGTCACACTCATTGGCTGTCATGGTCATGCGTTTGATATAAAGAAAAAGGAGCAACAACAACACACACCCACAAAGCAGGACAGTTTAACAGCTTCATGTTCTTTGAGCAAGAGATTTTTGAAGAGATAAACCAATTTTGAAGTACAACATTTAGTTCAAAGTTCTAAACACTTGTATCGTCTCCAAAAGGTTAAGCCTGTTGACTAGTAATTATGGATTATTATCTAGGTCTTTAATTTGAATGTTAGGTAACTGAAATTAGGGTGGCCCTTTTTGCTGGGACTCATGTGTTCCCGTTATGTCTTCAGGTCTCCTACCAGTATATTCTTACCACATACCTGCCACAAAAAGGTTGTGGTTTGGTGTAAAAATTAAGTATATTTGAAACTTTATTTTCAGATTCATAGATTTCTTTTCTAGTAAGAATAATGGGTGCCATAGCTTGCATGGTTCTTGATTAATATTTTGTTTCATAAATCTTAATTTCAGTTACTTGGCAAACATCCATAATTTAATTATGGGTCAAGTGAGTTGCTGTAGCTGGCTTGAGCTGATTCATTATCCATTGGTGTCAAGCGTCTCGAATTAGCCTAGAATTGACTTGATATTGAAAGTATGGGCAGAAATGTATTTGCAGATCTTTACTGCTATGAAAGTGAGTCATCAACTTGTTAGTGCAGTTCTAATTTTTTCTACAATTACAGCTCTGTAGTAGCCCCTTAAAAAATGAAACAGTGAATCAGTTTGGGGGTGTATCTCCATTGAAGAGTGCGTGTCTAACATACATGAGGTCCTACCCTAGCAACAGAAAAAGCAAACAGCAACATCAAATGACTCCACAAAGAATTATTCCCAAAATGTAGTGTTTTTAAAAACTGATGTAGCAAAAAAAAAAAAAAAGTAAATATAGGATTTGATAAAATGGGTGAAAACAGAGCAGTGTCCTGTGCTGTTAGGAAACAACTTTTTTTTTTTGGCGGAGCCAGGGATTGAACTCAGGCCCTTGCGCTTGCCAGGGAAGTGCTTATTCCACTGAGCCATCTCCCCAGCCCCAGGAAACAACTTTTTGTGCCATTGTGCAAGTATTATAAGTTGGGGGTCCTGAGGTTTTAGGACTTAGAATCCTCCAGACTGAGAGTTAAATGCATCTCCTGGGTGTGGTGGCTGTGTGGGCACATGGCAGGCGACCCGGGTTCATCACAACAGATCTGTGCCTCGCCATCTGTTTTCTGTAGTCCATTTCTGTGCATTCCCCTCAAATCCTTAAGTATAGGGAACTGAGTATAGAGGAACATGGGTGGTGTGTCAGTGTTCAGAACCCACCTACTACCCAGCTCTGCGCCTCACAGGTGGTTCTTGTCTGCCTGTCCTCCCACAGATGGACACTGATGTCGTCATCCTCACAACGGGTGTCTTGGTGTTGATCACCATGCTACCCATGATCCCACAGTCTGGGAAGCAGCATCTTCTTGATTTCTTTGATATCTTTGGCCGACTTTCATCATGGTGTCTGAAGAAGCCAGGTACAGATTCCTTGTATCTCTGAAAGACTCCGCCAGTCAATGCTACTTTGGTTATTGATCAAAAGAGTTTGATGCTGAAATGAGTGGCCCCTGGACAGATGAGAAAATCTGTGTTGCGTTCATGTTACACACACCACAGGCTTGGCTGGAAAGAAGCTGTCCTTATTTTGTTAGCTTAAAAGGATTAGTTGTCAGAGAAACTGAGTACAAGGATGGAAGCCTTTCTGATTTTCAGTGAACTGAAACAGTTTCACTCTATGTGGTCACAGAGATGACTGAGCTGGCGGAATGTTTTTATTTTACGCTGATGATCTTTGGTGCCAGAACACAAACTTTGGTTCTGAGAACCTGTTCATTGGAGATGTCAGAGAAGAAGAAGAGTAGCTTGTGCTCATCATGATTCCCAGTTCACGGGCACTAGGATGATTTTTCTTGCTCAGTAGGTGGCACAGCTCTGTTGGGTGATTGAGAAGCTGTGTGCCCATGAGAGTCAGAATCTTCATGATGCCACCATGAGGTAGTCATATGGAAAGGATGATACCTGTTAAGACCTTCCAGAGAACACTGTGGTTTTCTGGATAGTATTGAAGAGTCCCATGTGATGCCAGCTTATTTCTTAGGCTCTTTCAGAGAAGGCAGTGTCCAGTGTTCATTATTATGGGGGAGCTGGGATTTCTACATGGTGTAGGTAAGGGCAGATTAGCACAGTCATCAAATTCTCCCACTCCTAGCAATTTCAGCTAATTTCTGGATAGTGGGGATTTTGCTCTTTAGTTATAAGTCTGAATCATGGAGACTGCATCCCAGTTTTGAAAGAACTTAGCACATTTGTTCCACAAATTCTTGGGTGCTTCTTGCACTCCAAGCACTATAAGGCACTGGTTGTAGAGAACCGAGTGGGTTCTTTTCTCAAGACATGCACGCTGTATTGAGCAGTAAGAAAAGTGCAATTAGAAATTGTGAGGAGGGACTGGGGAGATAGTTCGATGGTCCAAGCACCTGCCTGGCAGGTGCAAGTACCCAAGTTCGATCCCTGGTTCTGCCTACTGGGCAGGCCCTGGAACCCTGGGCACACTGTGCTGGCCCTGGAACCAGGCATGGTGGCGCATACCTATAATCAGCACTGAGGGATACTTAGACGGGAGCATTGCTATGAGTCCTAGCTGTATAGTGAGACTGTGCATCGAATTAAGAAAAAAAAAAGGAATTGTGAGAATGACATCATCATAAAAGTAGCTCAGTATTGCTGACATGTTTGGGCTCCTTTGGGAGCATGATATCCAGAATTCCACAGGAGCCATTGTTGGGTCTTAAGTCAAGGCCGTCGGGTGTGTTCAGGTTTGCATTTGAGAAGACTGCTCTTCGTGTTCATGTCTGTTGTGCACAGAGCAGGCTCTCCTAGCAACTAACAGTCTCATCTCCCTGGCTTCCTTTCTTAGGCCACGTGACGGAAGTCTACCTTGTCCATCTCCATGCCAGTGTTTATGCCCTCTTCCATCGCCTTTATGGAATGTACCCTTGCAACTTTGTCTCATTTCTGCGTTCTCACTACAGTATGAAGGAAAACTTGGAGACTTTTGAAGAAGTGGTCAAGGTAAGTTAAAACTGCTTATTTATTTGATATAGTACTTAGTGTACTATTTAGATGGGCTACCTTTAAGACATCTGCATTAAATGGTAGGCAAAAAGATTGTGAAATAAATCCAGCCTTTTGCTAGAACCCCAATTCATTCTTAGACAAGTGCTACTTGGCTTTCTGTTTTTATGATAAAGGCTTGCTGTTCAGGACATTTCAGACCAACAGATAGGATCATACATTGTGTGCTCTTTTGTGACTAGCTTCTCTCAACACAATGTTTAATGGTCATCCGTACTATAATATGGTCAGCATTTCATTCCTTTTTATTGTCATTAATTTAGTCTTCCATTGTGTAGCTATGCCACAAAAACTCATGCCTATTATTTGTCAACCTAAATTCTTCTAGCCAATGATGGAGCATGTGCGAATTCACCCAGAATTAGTGACTGGATCCAAGGACCATGAACTGGACCCTCGAAGGTACAGAAGCCAAACAAGTGACGAGAATTTTAAGGGTCTCTTGAGGGACTGAGGATGTGATTTGGGAGGTATTGCTGTTGGGAAAATGTTTGGGACTGCAAATGTTCAGTTTGTAGAATAGTTGCATTTAGAAGCGCTTAGAGAGCTGGAGCTTGTGGGAATCTAAAAGGTACCCCTCATAGTCAGAGCACAGGTAACTCCTTTAGCAGAGTAGAGAAGGTTACAGTGCAAGTTCCTGTCCCCCAGCGCCCAGGAAGGCTTTATGCTCTGTGCCAGGCTTGTGTGAAGTAGGTGGCTGAACAAGTGGCTTGCGGAAGGGCCATGTGTTGGGTGCTGGACCTCCTTGGGACCTGTCTCCCCAGACATAGCTAGGCCCCTCCCTTCATGCCCAACTGTGGGGCCTAGCTATGTCTGGGCTTATTCTCAGACACTGGCTGGAGTGAGGTCCCTGACATGAGCGTACCAGGCTCACTGCCAGTGGGGCTGAGTTCATGTTTAGAAAGGAGGAACGTCAAGGAAATTGAACAAACTGAGCTCCAAGAAGCTCTACTCTCCACACTTCCCACCTCTCTGATCCCCCTACTTCTCCAGTGAGGGCTCAGAGTCCTCTCTGAAGAAACTGAGCCATAGATGGTGACCTATGTAGTGTCCTGCTCTGAAGCCTGGCTCTTTGCCTCTCCTTGCGGCCAACCTCATCTTTCCCCAGCTCTGCCTCAACCATGCAGCCTCAGATGGCCTAAAGCAACTCACCAGGGGGTATGTTTGGTAGAGAAGGGTATTCAGTGTACATGTAAAGTAGAGTAATCATACACAAATGTATAACCAGCACCCTACCTGAAAAACAGTATTCCCATTACTTTAGAGGCCCCAATGGGACCCTTTTCCTCCCTGTTCCCTTCCCACCCTGGAGATAACTTCTGCTCTTACTTTTCTGTTATTCTCTTGTCTTTGTAGGTTTTGCTGTGTGTTCTACTCTGAAAAGCTGATTAAGAAGCCATCCTGGTTCAGGAAGGGCAGTCCTGTCACTATTAGAGGCAGGGTCCCCTGGATGAGGGCGGGAGCAGAGCGTCGGAGTCTGGGTCTGGCTTCAGTCTCCTTGAGAGGAAAGGAATCCCTCTGGGAGGACGTCACACAAGATCATGAGGAAGGCCAGGGAAGCCCACGGCTCACCCTTGTCACAGGATCTGGCGAGGCCAAGATAGACAGTGTGCCAGCTGCTTGGAGTTCTGGGGGCTCGGTCAGGCTGAATCCTTCTGTGGGGTAAAGTGGATGTCTTCTGCTGATCTGACAGGGTGGCAGCCTCATCTCTCAAAGAGAAGACAGGTGATCTTGGCCAGGGTCACCTGGCCCTGTTCCTGGCTGCACAGACAGGGTGGGGCAAGGAGGACCCTTGAGGACGATCTGCAGCATGCGCATCACTTGGCTGACTTGTGCTCTAGAAGCCGTGTCATCTGGGCCTGTGTCCAGCTGTTAGCTCTTCTGGAGCTTTGCCCTGCCCCTCTCTTGGGCAGCTTCTTCATTTCCTATGTCTCATGTTGTCTTTTGTGGGTCAGTCACTCAGGTTTTGGAGGTGCAGCATTCTGAGGAAAGATGCAGTTGGGTGTCCGGGTAGATTTGCAGGTTGGAAGTCAGCCTCACTGAATAACTGTAAGTGCTATTCTGCTGCCATTTTTCAGCCAGTGTTGCTGTGCTAATCCAAAGGCATTCTGATGTTTTTTTTTTAAGACAGGGCCTCACTATGCAGTTCCTGCTGAGCTTGAGCTCACTGTGTAGCGCAGGCTCATCTTGAACTTCAAGCAATCCTTCTGCCTGAGCCTCCCAAGTGCTGGGATTACAGGTGTGTGCCACCACACCTGGCGGCCTTCTGATTTGGGATCCTAGATGTTTTTGTTTTAGTTTCTTCTGCTGCAGCATATAGAGTGTAATTTGTTGACAGGATATTTTGAGATTTTTCTCATGATGTTCTTGGTGTGAGTCTACTATTGTTCAACCGAGAAATTCTTAAATTTTAGGAAATCCTGAATTATTTTTTGATTGTTTTCCTCTTTTCCCCCATCTTTCTGCCAGTACTTTGAATATTGAAATTGGGATATCCTTGATTTTCTTTCCTTTCTTATTTCTTCTTTCTGCATTGTTTTGTTCCATTTCCAGCATATCTCTTTTCTTGGGCTTTTCATCCTTCTGTAATGATTGTCACTTCTGCCGTATTTTTCATGTCTAAGAGCTCTTTTGAGTTTTCAGACATGACAATCTTGTATTTTAGGGCGTGTTGACTTTTCTCATCTTATTTTCCCAGCATAATTCATTCTTTCTAAGCTTTGCTTTTTTGTGTGAGTTTGTTCTGTTCAAATCCTTGAGGCTTTGGCAATCTGCTCATATGTGTGCTGCTGAAGAGGGCGCTGGAGATCAGCCCGTGTCTAGGGAGAGTGACTGCGGGCTGTGTTCCCAGAGCAGCACTTGTGGACTGTGGGCTGGTATGTGTGGCTGAGTCCCTGGTGGAGGTGCAGATGTCATTACTGTTTCCTTCTTGAGCCAGTCAGGTTTGTGGGGAACAGTCTTCTGCTCTCCAACTAGTGTAGGCTTTGTTGCTACTGGGGAAAGGGCTAGCAGCAAGGAGGGCTCAGTGGTCTTGACATTCTAGATGTGTATGTTGACTCACCCCCTTTTTTGGAAAGTTCCTGCCTTCTCCTCCAGTATACCTCATCTAGAAAGCCATTTTACTCTAAAGAGTTATCCTGATTTCTGGTGAGAAAAGAGCCATTGCCTAGGAGCGTGGATTGGGAAAGCCCTCCGGTGCCCAGATGCCTCCTGGCTCTAACCCTGTCTCTTCAGTTAGCTGCCCCCATCCGCTTGTCACTTGCCTAGGTCTTGAAGCTGTGTGCCCTCAGCTGACATGACCGTGCCTGCGAGGCTTCCTTTCCTCGCTTAGCAGTCGCCACTTGCCTGTTGCTCTCCACTAATCAAATGTGTGGTACCTCCCCGTTCTCATCCCCATGGGTTCATATTTGAAAATAAGCAAGTCTTTAGATGATGGGATCCTCAGGAGTTAGTTGGGTGTAGCTGTCCAACCTGCCTTACTTGCTGTCTCAGTTACTCTTCTCTCTCTGCTGGGACAAATACCTGACATTCAAAATTAGGGAAGGAAAAGTTTATTTAGCTCACAGTAGGTAGGAGGTTTCAGTCCGTACTCAGCTGGCTCCAAGGCAGAGTGGTACATGGCAGAGAGCAACCATTCCTGGCAGTGGCAAAGAGCAGAGAACAGAAAGAATGGCTGCAGCTCAGGCAGCTCACTAGCCTCTCTACCCTCCTTACATGGTAATACAGAGTATCTTCCCTAGGGCACTCACACCCATAATCCCAGCATTGGATCAGGAATCAGTCACAAATTCCAGAAGCAGCCCCACGATTGCATGAGGCTTTGATCGGGACAACTACACACAAACCCTAACACTTGCTTGGAGGCCGTCTCAGCTAGCATACAACTCCTCACTTGCTGAGGCCAAGCACAGCATCTAGGTTAGCCTGACAGGCAGGCAAACCAGCACACAGAGGAGAAAAGGGCTAGAAACCCTGATGGGAAGCAAAGTGAGGGTGTCCACATAGCACAGGGACACAGCACTTGTCCATGACAGTGTACTATAGAAGGATACTATAGAAGACAACCATTCTGAGACCAAGGTGAAACTTGGAAATTAAAAGTAATAGCCAGAGTAAACATTTCAGCCACAGAGTTGGAAGATAAAATCTCACATGTATCAGAAAGCTGAACCCATGGATGGAAATGGGTAGTAGGAGAACAGGTACGGTGTGATCAGTGCAGGAAATCCAACATCCGATTCAAAAAAGTTTTAAAAGGAGAAAACACTTTGGTAGAAGAAGAAATTGTAGAAGACATAAAGACATTCGGTGGTGCTGAAAGGTATGAGCTTCCAGAAGGGGCTTACCTAACACAGCTCCAGCAGTACAAAAAGTATGCCAAATCTCAGTATTGTGAGTTTTCAGACCTCCACAGAAATAACCCTTCAGAGATAGAAAATCAAACATTAAGGATCAGATGTTAGGTTGTTATCAGCTTCTAAAGCCTTTTTAAAAATAAAAAATAAAAAAGGCTTTCAACTTAGAATTCTATATCCAGCGAAACTGCCTGACATGTGTGATACTTTTAGGTAGACAAAGACTCGGGTTTACCTCCCATATATATACAACAGTCATGTGTTGTACCAAAATGAGGTAAAGCAAAGAGGGAGAAGGCACAGAGTGCGGACCACAGGGAAGGAAGTGTGGGGTGGCAGCCAGGGCTCCAGGGTTATGCTCAGAAGGACCCCATGGGCCGAGGTGTAAGCCCGCAAGGTCTCCACATTTCTTTGTACAAAGGTTTTGTTAGCCATTGTTACAGAGCTGCTGGAGTAAGCTTTAGGAAAGCTTAGCAGTACACAGAAAACTGAGGAAAGCAGGCAAATTAGATCTCTCGAACAAATACATTGAGAGAAAAAAACGTTGCGGCTGTCTGACTGGACCACGAGCAGCACCCAGGCAGTTTGGGTCCCTGTTGGAATTGATTAGGAAAGCAACAGTAACAGGGATGCACTTCTGGGTGCATTGGAGGAAAGAGAGGATCCATGGCATTACCTCAGTCCTTGCCTGTCTAAGAGGGAGTGGTAGATGGGGGCTGAAGTTCATAAATCAGAAATGAACCCCAGAACGTGTTCCTAGGGAGTAGAGCACGAAGCAGGCACCTAGCAGCATTGGGAGCTGGCTCGCAGTGGTGGCCACAGAGGCCTGGGTTTACCTTGAGGCAACTGTCCTTTTTGAACCACAGTCTTCACGTGGGACATACCTGCTTTTTATGCACATCTCAGAGAAGTGGTGCTGGCCGGATCAACTAATGCAGCTGATTAGACCATAGTACCAATTACAGATCCAAAAAATGAAAATTTGTTGTAAGATTCATAAGGAAATGCAGTCCATATATAACTAATTAAAACATTTAAATGTATTCCTCTTTTAGTGTGGTTTTCACTGTTCTTTGAATTCAGTCTTCCTGTGTACATGCATATTGTGAGTCCTGCTGTCCATGGGTCACCTTCCAGAGGTGCTGAGCCTGGGGACAGGAGGCCACCCCAGCGACATATAACCACAGGAGGAGGTGCAGCTATGACCTGCAGTTTGTGAGGAAAAGGCTTACCGCTGAGAAAGCTGCCTTCCCCACACCCTAATACCCTTATTCTGTACCCTACCCCTCATTTTCAACAGTAAGACTTGATAAACATTCTCAACAGTTGTGTTGGATGATGTTTTGGGGGGTGAACCTTTGGGGCACTCAGTGTTGCTGTGCTCCACCTTGTAAACTGTGGAACAGAAGCTGAGAAGCCGGGGTAGAGTTCCTAAGTAAGTCCTTAGGTACAAACACTTAGAAAGCTGTATTGAAATTGATTTGAAAGTGACAGTAATGGGAATGTGCTGCCATGAGACTTTTCTAGAGTGAAGTGTATGTTTGAGCATGTTCTGCTCCTTGTTAGGGCCTTTGTGGAAGGAACATCTGGCAAATATTGAAGAGGTGAAAGAAACAAATGAACATTGTCCCAGATTCCTGGTTCTTCTCTGTTTTGCACTCTGGGGTGTGAACCCAGGGCCTTGCCCAGGCCAAGCAAGTGTTCTACCACTGAGCTTTAGTGCCCATCTTCCATTTCTTTCAGGTTGAATACTTAATGCTGTCAGATAAATTTGTGAGCAAATCTCCACAAAGAGTTTAAATTTATGATAGTACTCTTAAGTATTTTAATACTTTTAAATTACATTCTTAAAATAACCTTTCCTATGGCATGTAATTTACAGAGCATAAAACAAATCAGTTTGGCTAAGTTATGACGAAAGGTGTAGGCACAATAAGGAACACATCCCTGGCCCTACAGTTTCCTTCCCCTTCCTGTATGCTTTGCAGGAGCGATTATTGAGAGCCTGCCCTTCGTGGTGGTGTGCCGCCACTCTGGTGGGGAGCACGCTGCTCTGTCTTTGTCCTTTGGCTTGGGTGCTGCCTGTCTCGCAGCTGTGCTGTCCTGTAGGGCTGTATGCCACGATGTGTCTTTCTGTGGAATAATTGGGAGAACTGTGGCTCATGCAGCATGTATCTCTGGGCAGTTCCTCAGGTGATCTATAGTCCTGTGTTTTGGCCCTAAGGCAGGTGTGAGGGGGGATTAGCGGAGCCCTGAGGCTCTGAGAGCGACCTAAGCTGCCCCCATCTGCCTCAGGCTCCGGTGCTCCCTGTGCCTTAGTCTCCAAGCAGATTTTCCCCGGTGGCTTCTCTGTAGTGCGCTATGTTGAGACTGTGCCTAGACTTTATTGTTAGGCATCTTCTTTCAAGTTAGTTTCTGTTAGCTTGATCCAACCGTTTAAGTAGAGGAGGCAGGGCCAAGGGTGTACCTCAGCAACACAGCACCTGACTGGCAAGTGGGAGGCCCTGAGTTTGGTTCCCAGCACCAAAAAGAAAAGACATGTAGAAGATGCAGACCTCCAGGATGAATGGCCAACCCCTCCTTCATTAGCACTGGGGCTTTTGCCCTGGGCCCTGCAGACCTTGGGCCCAGGGCTGGCCTCATAGCCCTCTTAAGTGTGCAGTGTGTTTAAGAGGGTTTCCATTTGCTTTTCTTGACTTTCAGTGTCTTTTCTAGGTGGAAGAAATTAGAAACTCATGATGTTGTCATAGAATGTGCCAAAATCTCCCTGGACCCTGCAGAAGCCTCCTACGAAGACGGCTATTGTGTGTCTCACCAACTCTCCACCCGCTTCCCTCACCGTGCCCCAGATGTCCCCACCAGCCCTTATGTAGATACACAGCACAGCTATGGTAAAAAGTGACTTCGGTACTTAGCTCTCTTACAACTTTGTCTCTGGAAAATATTGCTTATCTTTGTTGGCTGAATGTTCTTTTCGTAGAGCAGGGCTTAGTTTATTTCCTAGGAACTTTTCCCAAAATATTTTAAATTTGAATGTGATTCCATTTTCTTCTTCCCTTTTTTTTTTTTTTTTTTGGCGGAACCGGGGATTGAACTCAGGCCCATGCGCTTGCCAGAGAAACGTTTATTCCACTGAGCCATCTCCCCAGCCCCATCCATTTTCTTCTGATGATGTTCTCCTTCAAGTTTAATTGTCCCTCGTGTCCAGCCAAACCATGTACACAAACTTGGCTGTGGGCCCTCAGCATTGAACAAGGAAAGGCGAGGCTCCTGTCTGAGGAAACCCATACTTTCAGGCATGTGGTGAGAGGCCTTCTGAGCTGGAAGTTTAGAGCTGGATTCATACTGAAATCTGGGCTTTCTCCATAGACTGCACCCACCAACACCCTCATGATGTGTCCCTTCCAGTTATTAACATCAGGCCTCCCTGAACTCCCGCTGCCCAAGAGCATTTAAGAAACCTTTTCTAAATGTTGCTGCTTTAAACCCAAGGGCAGAGGGCAGCTCGTCAGACTTCATACAGATGATGGAGTGTTGTAAGATGGTCTAGAGGACTGTCAGTTCTTATCAGAACGGTCTGAAGCCCCATTCTGATGTGCTGCACTCTTCTCATCTCTTTCAGGGAACGCTACTTCCACCCCTTACTCCACCTCCCGGCCGACGATCTTCAGTACGCCAGGGCAGCTAGCTCATTCTCTGAGTTTCCCGTTGACACGGCCATTACCTGAGCCGCCACAAGTATGGTGTCAAGCAGTGTACCTGTTTCCCCTCTGCCTCCTGGTGAAGCTGGGTCAGGATTCAGTGGATGGCTGCGAGTGTTTCATACTGCACATTTCAGGAGGCCCTTTCAGGGATAAATATCCAGAGCAGAGAATTACTGTTACCTCCTGGGCCATCTTGGAGTCAGGATGTACAAAATACAACTTGTCTTTTAATAGAACTTTAATAAGCTGCTTTTTCCAGTTGAAAAGGTTAAATTTAAACAATATTACATCTAAGCCTTGTGGAAGAAACTGTTAATTCACCATTGCTGATGGGCTTTTTACTTCGCAGGCTACTCTTTGGAGCCCATCTGTGGTTTGTGGTATGACCACTCCTCCAACGTCTCCTGGAAATGTCCCACCTGATTTGTCACATCCGTATAGTAAAGTCTTTGGCACCACTGGTATGTACATCTGGGATGTAATGGTTGGTTTGGGCCTGCGTTTTGTGGCAGAGGAACTGTAATGAGATCTGTAATACTTCCAGATCTCGTAATGATTTTGGGGGCCACTTGTACTACTGAAATAGTTTTTGACTCTTAATGCAAACCTTGGGGTTTTCAGAATGAGTAAAGTGAACCTAGGAGAAAAAGAGAGATCTAGGGTTCCCTAGGTCTTGAGAACACGTGCATCTGATAGTCTTTGTGACAAAAGTAGGACACATGCATAAACAATGTTCACGGTATACCAAAGGGGAAGAAAAGAGAGATGCACGGTTCCCGGGAAATTAATTCTGAAGCCTTATTTGCAGTAAGAGACAGAGAAAAGAACTGGTAGTTTTTCTGATAGTGAGGCTCAGTTGACTGAGTATTTTGCTGTCATCTCTGAGCAGGTGGAAAAGGAACTCCCCTGGGAACCCCTGCAACCTCTCCTCCTCCAGCCCCCATCTGCCATCCAGATGACTACATGCACATCTCCCTCCCCCAGGTTGCAGCCACAGCCCCCCGGAAGGTGAGTCCCAACTCATACTCTGTCCCTCAGCCTCACACAGTGACTGTCTTGCAAGCCTCACTTTGTTAACCCTAAAATTATGCCAGGTAGATTTCCAACCCAATAGGAGGTGGATGTGAATCACCATAGTTTTGATGCCCTGATGGGCGTGCTCGAGGGGTGCTTGGCCCACCCTGGGGTCCTGAAATGCTGTGCAAGCATCCATGGTGTCACACCAGCCTTCATTGTAAGCTGCCGTTGGCCCACTGCACTGACGTTTTCACTGCTGCTATAGAAAAATCTTGGTAGATGAAATGGTGACCCTGTAGCACAAATCAGTACAGGTACCACACCATCCTGCTAGATACTGTATGCTCACTAAAAACAGGAAAGAGCCAATAATCCCAGCCTGGGGAGGCTGAGGCAGGAGGATCACAAATTTGAGGCCAGCCTGAGTTACACAGTAGGCTCATAGCCAGTCTGGACTACATAGTAGACATTGTTGCAAAATAAATACATCCAAACATACAAACAGGGAAAAAAGTAACAAGTATTGTATGTGTGTATACTGTATTAAGTAGTAAAAGTTATAAATTTTGTTAAATCTGAGCCCTTGAGAACATGTCCATCAAATATTCTTTGTGAAAAAATAGGAAACATGCATAATGTTTATTGCATACCAGAGAACGGTGGTAGCTTCAGGCCCTTGTAGAATTATTATTTTTTTTTTTTTTTGCATTTTTTGTGGTTTTATGGAACACAAACATGCACATAGGCCGTCTACTCGTTTTCTTTGCTGCGCAGCCTGGCATTGGGATTTTTAACTCGGATGGCTGGCTGGGCTGCTCTTTCCATGATGGTCTTGCGGTTCTTAGGGGAAACGTTGTGAGCAAGCTCTGCACAGTAAGACTTGTTGCACATCAGCAGCACCTCCGGCTCCTTAACATTGTGCACCAGGAACGTCCGGAAGCCGCTAGGGAGCATGTGCTTTGTCTCTTGTTACTTCCATAACCTACACTGGGCATCAAGATACGGCCCTTGGATCTCTTCCATACCCTGTTGTCGATGCCTCTGGGTTTCCACCAGTTGCGCTTAATTTTGAATATCAATCTGACTGGTGCCGGATGAACTTCTTGGTCCTCTTGTTGACAATCTTGGGCTTCACGAGGGGTCTGAGGGTTGCCATGATGCTAAGTGGGAGATGGCTGCCACCTCCATAGGCAGCGCCAAGGAAGAGAGGGGATGCCCTTGTAAAATTATTTGAATTAGAACTGAACTAGTTTCTTTCTTTCATGGAACACCGATTTTATTTGAAAGAAAAAGTACCTGACAAACTTGGGTCTTTACCAGGAATTTCCTTGGGTTTGGTTTGGTTTTTGGGGGAGGGACAAAGTTTCCCCGTGTAGCTCAGGCTGACTTAGAACTCACTATGTAATAGCCCAGTCTAGTCTCAAATTTTTGGTGATTCCCCTGCCTTGACCTCCTGGGTGCTGGAATTACAGGCATATGCCTCCAGGCCCAGGTGCAGAGAGCCACTTCACAGGTGAATCACTTCAGGGTAAACAGCTGACAGAACTTACTGCTGGTGATAAAATTCAACTTTCAGCTAGGGATGTGGCTCAAAATTAGGAAAATAAGTTTTATTCTGCCACTCTGAGCCTGATAGTTATTATGATGAGGTTGAAATCTTTTTTTTTTTAAAATGTGTAATGAAGTGTTTCCGCATTCAGAACAGCTGAGTGACTCGCCGGGCCCGTGCCTTCCAGATGCTGCTGTGGTGCTGCACAGTAGCGCCAGGCCAAAGTGCATTCGTGGCACGAGGTGGCCAGTGGGCTTCAGTGCACCTGGAAGCTTGTTTCATGTGCTACATGGAGACTGATGTGAGGGCTGCCACTCTCAGGCTTTGGTGTAACATCAAAGACACAGCAGTTACTTACAAGTGTGTGGAAAGTGTAAATGCATTCACTTCAGGAAGCAGGCGCCTCTGGGGTCCCAGGACTGACACGCAGCAGAGTGTAGAACAGCTGCTGTCCATGAAGGCAGGTAGCAGTGCTCCTCAAAACGTGGAGCAGTTTCCCTCTTCACTCTAGATTTATTATTTTTTGAAAAAAATGTGTGTTCTATAAAGCAGTTGTATAGATTCACAGGCAATCGATTTGTTATTTTTAAGTTAATAGATATTTTAAAATATTTTTCAATATCTAATAAGTTGACAGATTTAAACACATATGTAGAAACTGTTGGGATTCCTTATATTCTGGAGACTGTAAAGGCAGTTTCAGAAGCACAGGATCCTCTCTAGTAGTCTTTACAAGGTGCTAGGGAAGGTACAGAGCATGTTTCACTGTGTGATACGACGACACTTGTCTTTTCAGGACGAGAAAGCAGAATCTATACGGCCGTGTCTCCACAGACAGCCTCATCTTCCGAATGATAGAGGACTAGGTAAAATCTCTGGGTAGCATAGACCCTGCTTGTCTCTTCAAGTTGGATTATATGTATCCAAAGCAGAGTTAAATGGTGCCCACTATAGCCCAGCTCCTCAGGAGACTGAGGCGAGAGGCTCTCCACAGGAGGAAGATGTCTTGAGTTTAGAACCAGTGTGCAACGTAGCTAAGAGCCTTGCCTCAAAAAGGGGTAAAAACAAGGGCGTCCTGGAACACCACACAACACTAATGTGTAGAGGTTAGCAACGAAATAAGTAAGTACTGGATTCTAAAAGTTAAACTAATAATAACACCAAAACAATTTTTAAGGTGGCTGAGCATGGTGGTACACACATGTCATCTAATTACCCGGGGAAACTGAGGCAGGAACATTTCGGGTTTGAGCCCAGCCTGGGCAACTTAGCAAGATGCTCTTTGAAAGTAAAAAAAAAACAACTTGTGATATCACCATTTGTATATCTAAAATTTACCAATAAAACAAACCCAAAGGAGGGCCAACCTGACAGCTGAGCGGACTCAAAGGCCTGCGTGGGCAGAGTGCAGCAGCCAGGTATGCTGTGCTGGCCCCACCCGGGTGCGCTGAGACGAGCTGGGACTGGGCTCAGTCCCCGTCACTGCCACCTACAGTGAAGAAAAGGACTCCAGCAGTTGCCTTGAAGCGCCTGAGTGTTTTAAGCTGGGTTAATTACACAGTTTTGTCTGTTGTTGAGGATGCCGAAGCCCTGGAATTTTATTCGGTAGGAGTTACTTTTGGTAGCTTCCATGAGGTGACTTGTAGCCCAGCCCCTGTGGCTGGAAGCTGGAGGGTGTCGGTGGGAAGAATAATCACAGCCGCCTGTCATGCTCCAAGCCCTCTGCATCCACAGGGGGCCTCAGCTCGCCTCTGACCAGCATCCTCTCTGTTTCTCTTCAGAAGAGCTGCCCAGCACCAAAGGTCCTGTCACTCTGAGTGACCTGCCGGGGTTTCTAGGTGATCTGGCTTTAGAGGAAGACAGTGTTGAAAAAGATAAGGAAGAAGGTGATGTATGCGAGACCCCTGTGAGACGTTGCAGCTTGGCCTCGTTTTGTCCCAGAGCTGAGATCTCGAGGCAGCTCAAAGGCTTGCTTGGTTTTTCTTCAGCTGAGTAAATGAGGGGTGTCTGGGTCCAGGGATGCCCGGTTACATGGTGCTGCATAGGCCTGCCCTGCTGAGCACTTACTGAAGCGTTCTTGTTTCCTGCTCTCCTTCTAGCTGCAATATCTAAAGAGCTTTCGGAGATCACCACCGAAGAGGCTGAGCCTGGGGTTCCTCGAGGAGGCTTTGATTCACCCTTCTATCGAGACAGTCTCCCGGGTTCTCAGCGGAAGACACACTCGGCTGCCTCTGGGACACAGGGTTCCAGCACAAACCCTGAGCCTTTACACTCCTCCCTGGACAAGTTTGGGCCCGACACACCAAAGCAAGCCTTTACTCCTATAGATCTACCCTGTGGCAGAGCTGACACCAGCCTTGCTGGGGACAGGGACCACCAAACTTCCCTGGAGACCAACATTCTCACTCCCAGCCCTTGCAAAATTCCACTTCGGAGGGAAATTGACTTTGGAAGTGGGCAGCCTCCCCCGTATGACCATCTCTTTGAGATGGCCTTGCCAAAGACTGCCTGCCACTTTGTCAGCAAGAAGTCTGAGGAGCTGTTACGAAGAGTGAGAGGAAGCCCTGAGGAAGACGCCATGTCCTCCACCTCCCCCATGGAAGTGCTGGATAGGCTGATACAGCAGGGAGCAGATGCGCACAGCAAGGAGCTCAGCAAGTAAGCTGACCACCGCCCCAGTGCAGACCATCCGGGTCACTAGACGGCATGCGCAGCCCAACTCCCTCTACCTGTTTGGCTGGGAGGTGCCAGTTCCCCCATATTCCCAGAGGTGCTCCAGTGTGTGCTGTCCTCCACACAAGTGTGTCCTGGGCTCAGACAGCCCCTAGGATGTCTGCTTGGGAAAGGGACCTTTGTAGTGTAGGTTGTTTTGTGTGCCACTGTCCTGGGAGTGCCTGGAGCTTCTCAATATAGCAGTATTTATTGTAGTGCTTCCCCTTTAATTACAGATTATTCTGTTAGATTTTAATAATGTGGATCATTGGGTAAATATCAGATCATCCAGGCCAGGCATGGTGCTGTGTGCCTATAATCCCAGCCTTCAAGAGGCTGAGGCAGGAGGATCATTGTGAGTTTGAAACAAATCTGGGCTACAAAATGAAATAAAGACAAAAAAAAAAATCATATCATCAGCATTTTATGCAAGCTGGAATGGCCTAGTGGCCCCACCACCACGCAGAGCTCTTAGAAACCTGAGACATGTTGTGCCCCCTTTTAGTACTCTGTTTTTTTTTTTTTAGAGGATTCTAGTTTGGATCCTATGCTATTTCTACACAGGTTCTTGGAGAAATGTTACTTTCTGTGTGTCTTCTATATACTGTCCCAAGGTGGAATCTGACAGGAATTATAGTATTTAAACTTCTCTTATTTTGGTCTTGCTGTGTAGCTCAGGCGGGCATTGAATTCACTGTGTAGCCCAGACTTACCTCAACCTTGTGTCAGTCCTCCTGCCTCGGCCTTCTGAGTGGTGCACTTACAGACATGAATCACTATGCCCAGCTTGCCTACCTATTTTTCAATTAGATTTGGTATAATGGGTTAAAATAAGTGAACTACTTTTTCTTAAGTGATGGTAAGAGTAGCTTCTCCAAGGAGAGCTCCTCTTGTATATTCCATGGAGAGTGGGGAAGCAGGTCCTCCTCAGCCTTGGAGCACTGACCTCAGGGTGCACACCACATTGAGATAGGGGGCACACAGTGGGGCTTGTCCTCTGTGAAGTACTGGCCACCACAGCAGGCTGCCTACTGTCTGTCACTCGGGCCACACCTCCAGCTCCATGTGCTCTCGGCATTTCCTTAGGCCCTGGAAGAATCTGGGCACAAGTAAGTGACCTACTGTGCTGCAGTTAGATGTCCAGATCACTCTTCTAGATCTAGTCAGTAACTTCACTGTCCGAAACTTTATTCCCAGGTTGTCCTTACCCAGCAAGTCCGTTGACTGGACCCACTTTGGAGGTAAGGTTGTTGCTTTAGCACCACATCCACCCCAGTGACTTGGTTCGTAGCTCCCTGTATGTCATTGAAGTAGGTGCCCTGTGGGAAGCACCTCCCCTGGCCCTCCTCCAGCAGCTTTTGGTTGGCTGGGGAGTCTCGGGGTTGCCAAGTCAGCATTTCCTAGTTTTGAAGCATGCCATGCCAAGTACCATGTGTTTGGAAATAGAAGTGCAGCCTTTGAGCCAGGCCCCCCTCAGAAAGACCCAAGTGGTGTGAGTATACTGAGAATCTCCTAGGGGAGAACACAGTGGTGCAGGAGCAGCTGAAGGAGAACCAGGGAGTTGGGGGGGAGGTCAGGTTTGTAGAAGAGAGTGGCTCTCAGAACACCACCTCACTGGCCCTTTTTTTTTTTTTTTTTAAATGTATTTGGTGAGCCGGGCGTGGTGGCGCACGCCTGTAATCCCAGCACTCGGGAGGCTGAGGCAGGAGGATTGTTGTGAGTTCGAGACCAGCCTGAGCTACAAAGTGAGCTTAAGGACAGCCTGAACTGCATAGTGAGACCCTGTCTCAAAAAGACAAAAAAATAAAAATAAATAAAAAATAAAAAAAATAATAATAATAAATGTATTTGGTACAAAGTCTCTCTGTGCAGCTCAGACTCATAGTGATCCTCCTGTTTTCAGTCTCCCCAGCACTGGGATTGCAGCTGTGCCCCACCATACCTGGTCTCTGTGGTCACTCAGTATGCCCAGGGTTAGGGCTGGCCCAGGGCAAGGACAGCATGGCATGTGGTGCCGGGGATCAAACCCCAGTTCCTGCGCTTTCCTAAGCAGGTGCTTAGTTCGCTGAGCTATCTCACCAGCCTTCACTGGCCTTTTAAACAGAGACAGCTGGTATACGTGTCCTTCTTCTCAATAGTGGCTGCTTCTGGGAACTAAGTAGTCACTTGTGGAGTGGTTTGTGTTGGAAAGAATTGTGTTTCTTACACCAATACGGGAGGGCCTGGTGGAGCCACAGATAAAAGACATCCCTGCCGTTGCCCTGTGCTTTACCATCAGGCTCTCCTCCCTCGGATGAGATCCGCACCCTCCGAGACCAGCTGCTCTTACTGCACAACCAGTTACTCTATGAGCGCTTTAAGAGGCAGCAGCATGCGCTCCGGAACAGGCGGCTCCTACGCAAAGTGATCAGGGCCGCGGCTCTGGAGGAGCACAATGCTGCTATGGTGAGGACAAGGGTGTGCTGACCTCGCTGTTTGTTTGCTTTGTGTCAGCATGGAGGCTCATCAGAACAGTGAGGGCCACGTTCGCAGTGCAGCCCTGGTTGCTGGGGCTGAGCCAGACCGCTTGGTCTCTGAGGGGTGGCCCCAGATGGGGAGACCACAGACTCCCTTTTAGCTCCCAGAGGCCATGGGGCCAAGGCACTTAGTGTGTTTGCTTGTGATTGGCTCTGATGATGAAGGGATAAAAAGGTAATTTTATTTCTCCAGATGTGCAACCAGTTCCCCCAAAGCTGTTTCATGTCATAGAATTGAAGTCTGCAGTGCTGCAGGTATAAAGCCATTGAGATTTGGCATTGGAGTAATGGCCGTACCAGTTATCTTAGAAAAATTTTGACCTTGAAACCTTGTTACGAATTCTATAAAGTGAGTAAGTGTAGTAGCAAGATGAAGAAATCACACTAGTAATACCTAGTGTTTAAGTTCTGAAGGTTAAAAGAAATGATCTCATCAAGTACTTACCTAGTGCAAGTGTTCAGTAAATGTTCAGTGTTATAGTGAACATGTTCAGGACCAAGTGGTCCTATCTTACTGCAGATTTCCAAAAGCATTGGAAACAGCTTGATTCCCAAATAAAGTTCTTTGTACAACTTATAGTCCAGTTGCTAATGTAAAATTGGGCGAACGTTAACCAAAAGCCCAAAGAGATAGTCGTGAGACATCAGACTCTGCAGGCTGTCACTGTGGTTCCAGGTAGTTTGTGATTGTGGGGCAGGTGTATGCCTCACTGCCATGTTTGATATCGGCTAAAATAATGCATCTCTGATTTCGGCTAGAAAGATCAGCTGAAGTTACAAGAAAAAGACATCCAAATGTGGAAGGTGAGTCTACAGAAAGAGCAAGCCAGGTACAGTCAGCTGCAGGAGCAGCGTGACACCGTGGTGGCCCATCTCCACAGCCAGATCAGACAGCTGCAGCACGACCGGGAAGAATTCTACAACCAGAGTCAGGAATTACAGGTACAGGCTGCAGCCGGGCCAGCCAGCCAGCGGAGAAGGCCTGAGAGCCGCCGCGAGGGGACAGGGCAGCTTGTCCCTTGGTCGGCTCACCTGAGATAAGCACTCCCCTCTGAGATTGAGGCAGACAGATTTCAGGCCGCTCCATTTTACCAAGGAGAGAAGTTCCCCAGCTTCCTTAGTTCATAGCTGCTGTAGTGTGCATGCACAGTGGAGCCCAGGGAAGCCCAGCAGGCCCCTCACGAGGGAGGTCTAAGCTCAGCACCTGTTAGCACAGCTTCATTGCTATTGGGAAATGATTCATATACACATGCATTCTTAATTTCTGAGAGCTGCAGTTACTAAGCCATGTGCACCAGGTGGCACCACGACTCAGATCCCAGCCTTGGGGCCAGTCACTGTGCACAGCCGTGCCCTCATTTCCTGCTCCACACTGGTTCCTCACAGCACCTTTGTACTACAGCAGTCTCCTGAGCGCTCAGCCCTGCAGAGATAAGGCTTCACCCGGCACACAGCATGATCTGGAGTTGGGCTGTCAGCTGCTTCCGATTAGTAGTTCTCATTATGTCCCGCAGATGTCACTGCGTGTCCCTCAAAAACGTAAACCATCTCCTTATAGTCCCAGGGCTCTTCAGTGTGCAGATAGAGAACTAAAGCCTTTTTTAAAAATAATGATTTAGAAATCAGCAGCAACTAATTTTTTAAGATAAGCCAAATGCTCCTGCCCAGTATAGGTGAGCAGTTGGGCTGGGCACGCCTGGGTCAGTGTGGGCTGGCATGGCTGCAGCCAGGCAAGCAGCTCGTGCCACCCTTGCTTAACTACATCTGTTTGCATAGACGAAGCTGGAAGACTGCAGGAACATGATCGCAGAGCTTCGGGTAGAGCTGAAGAAGGCCAACAATAAGGTGTGCCACACGGAGTTGCTGCTGAGCCAAGTATCTCAGAAGGTGAGCAAGGGGAGCCATGGCCTCCCACTCCTCTGCCAGGTGGACCAGCCATGTTACTTGACTATTGGTGGTGGGGTCCCTCCCTGCTTCACCTTCAGAAGACACTTGGCAATGTCACATTTTTGGTGCCACTGGCAGTTCATGGCCAGGGGCCAGGTTGCTGCTGAATATGCTTTAGTGTACCCTTTGCTGAGACTGTACCCTCAGCAAAGTGGGGTGAGCCCCAGGCCACAAATATCCTGTTGCTACCTCATGTACATAAATGTGGAAACATGTTAAGATTGTGGGGTTTTTTGGTACTAGGAGTTGAATTCAGGACCTTGTACTTACCAGGCAAGCATTTGTGCCACTGAGCTATCTAGCCCATGTTAAGGTTTTTGAGCTGCGATCCTGTCTTGGGTACTGAGCAAACCTGCTGTGCACACTTCACTCTGCAGTAGGCAAGTTTCCCTGGGCTTCATCATAGACACCTGATGTCCCTGCCATGGTGGCCATGTACCTGCCCATCTGCTGCAGGTGTCCTGCAGTGGTCACCTTGATGTGGTCCACTTGTGCTGCTTCCTTCTTGTATAACACAGGTTGAAGTATCTTTCTGGTCATTCCTGTGGTTCTCTGGGTACCCGCCCCCCCCCCAGCTGTTATGGTGGGAACTCTAGTGTTGACCTCCTGTGGTCCTAGGAGGTTTCCTGTTTAACATGCATTTCTAGTTTTATGAGCTGGACTTCTCATAGTGTGTGTCTTGGTCAGCTCTCCAACAGTGAGTCAGTCCAGCAGCAGATGGAGTTCTTGAATAGGCAGCTGTTGGTGCTTGGAGAGGTCAACGAGCTGTATTTGGAACAACTGCAAAATAAGCACTCAGACACCACCAAGGTATGTGGCACACCAAGGACAAGTTGCAGGCCCAGGCAACATGCCTCATAGACTAATTTTTGGGAATTGTTCCTCAGAGACAGGGCTGTGTCCAGCACGCCTCTCCCTGGCCCTGCACAGGCACTGTCCAGCTGTTAAGATGTATGTGCCCTTGCTGGGTGGCTCTGAGCTGGAGTCTGCTGTACATGCAGCACCTGGTGGGATTGTTACAGGTGTGAAGGTGTTTCCTCTCTCTTTCCATAGAGAAGCATTTCCCTCAGGACCCTAGTTATGTCCTGGTCTGTATTGTGTGTGTGTCATTTTCTCTTCCTTCTCCTGTTGAATCTAATTTTTGCTGATGGTCGTTCAGTCCTGGCAACAAGGCCAGCAAAGGGATGATCCTATGTTAATTAGTGTCTCACCAGTGGTGTCAGGACAGAAGTTCCATGTCACTTTATAAATAGCCTCAGGTAATGTAGGTGAACAAGTTAGGAATAGAATTTTAGTAGGAAATGCTCAGATGCTTTCTGTCACAGCTGCTTCATCACACAGCCCTCTTCAGGATTTCTTAGGCTTATGCTTTGTAAAGTGTCTTTTTTGAACATATGTAGACACCAAAAAATATCTTTTTTGGACTTGACTCTTAGACTCCTCCTAAAAGGGTGTTACATGTGGAACTTTCTATTCACTGGCAGTCATTGTGAGGGTGGAATGGCTTTGTGTGTAGGAAAGGTGGGAAACAGACCCAGGAGACCTTGGAGAGAGCTGTGGAGATGCTGCTAAGGCTTTGGGACCATAGGCAGCCACTGCCACCTTGGGGCCCGTTTCACAATAAAGAAAGGGTGGTGCTGCTGCTCAAACAGGCTGCCTTCCACTGCAAGCCATGTGAAGAACACAAGCCAAAATGGCCCACAATAAGGAATTTCACTGACAAGTCCAGATGCAGGCAAGTTCCAGGCTGGTCAGATTGGCAGCTGTGGGCAGCACCAGGTAGCCCAAGTCAGCACTTCTTCAGTACCACATTGCCTATCCTGTCAGCTTTGTTTCCAGGCCAGCTGTCCCTGTGGTTGCCAGGTAGCACCCAAGATGCACTTTTCCTGAGCAGATCCTGGTGTCTTGAAGAGAAGAGCATCTCTTTCTGAGTCTTGTTCAGCAGGGAGACCTTCCCCAGAATCCTCCACACACTTCTGATGGCTGTTGTTGGCCAGGACTGAGTCTTGTGCTCATTGGTACCCATCTTCACCTCTGTCAGTGAGGCTTTGCAGTCAGGCTTGTGTTGAGCTTGGTCTTGTTCAGGCCAGCAGAGGGGAATGGGGAGGTGTCAGAGTCAGGTGGGGCAGTCGGTTGGCTGGTGAGCTCATGGGCCTTCCCAATGCAGTTGCTGGAAGGATTAGCCATAAATGAGTCCATAGATCTGCCCCCGGAGGGCCCGCTCCAGAGTGTCCCCACATAGAATGGCATAGAATTTGCGTATTATGACCCACACATATCATCCTGTGCCCTTTGACCACATCTGGATACCTTAATACCTACGAATTGCTGATAAATAGTTGTCACACTGTCATTAGGGAAGAAGGGCAAGAAAGGCCTGTGCACTCAGGATGACAAGTGCTTTTCTTTTTGTGTTTGGTACCGGGGATCAAACTCAGGACCTTGTGCTACTGAGCTATCTCCCAGCCCAGTTTCTTTTTGAACATGTTCTATTGATGATTAGCTGACTCCATGCGTGTAGCAGGCCAACTGCTCTTGCTTGTGACCCATGTCAGATGTGCTGTCCTCACCTGTGCTGGTACCTGGTGCCACTTAGCACAGGTGGGACAGCCACACAGTCCCACAGCGGCTGGAGCTTCAATCTGTTGCAAATTGTACCCTTGAAGCTTGTGTTTACTGGTCAGTTGCAAGGCCAGGAAAGTTTACCTCCTTGCACTGTGTGGTTTGCTACCTTTTTAAAGAAGCAAATATATGGCAATGAATTTCATGTTATACACATTTTACCGTAGTTATCACCACACATAACACATGCTGCTAGAAAATTATCCTTTCCGCCCTTTTTCTGCACATCAGTGTACCCTTGTCCTGAGTTTGCAGCTACAGGGAGGCCATCCTGGGCACAATCAGCAGATCTCCTGAGGGGACCCAGCCTGCACAGGCTGCTTCTCCTGAGAAAACCTGCTCCATTCCTGTTGCCTTCTCTAGCTCTGCCTCAGCTGCTCTTAGGAGAGCAGGAAAAATAAAATAGCAAATAACCCGCAGCACAGATGACCCACTCTCATATCTGTGAACACGAGCATACATCACTAGGGACAATGGAATGTGTTTGTATGGTGGACTGTTTTATGGTCTGCTTTTTTTACCTTTTACCAATGCCATATGCTAACAACTCACACATATAAAGTATACTTTATGTAATTGCTTCCCTCAAGTTACTTCCAGTTCTTAGCTTGTCTTTATTGCTTTTCTTTTTCTTTCCTTTTTTTTTTTTTTTTTTTTTTTTTTTTTTTTTTTTTTTTTTTTTTTTTTTTTTTTTTTTTTTTTTTTTTTTTTTTTTTTTTTTTTTTTTTTTTTTTT
>PVKA01005423.1:0-28348 GCA_004027165.1 Ctenomys sociabilis | reverse complement strand
CTCCCAAGTGCTGGGATTACAGGCATGCGCCACCACGCCCAGCTTTATTGCTTTTCTTAATGAGACAAAACACCCAAAATTAACGACAGAAAGGTTTATTTAGCTCACAGTTTGTAGACACTTCAGTCTACAATCAGCTGGCTGTAAGGCATGGGGGGCAGTTCAGAGTGACAGAATACCACAGAAGTTGGGGGAGAGCAGGCTTCTTTTCCTTCCGTATATTGTTTTCAAACTACTCACACTGTCTCCCTGCCCTCCTCTCTTGCAAGGCTCAGAAAGTTCACAAAGTGAGGACCCTGGCCTCCTACAGAGTCACTTAGTTAAGTTTCTAAACTTCTGGATTCTCAGTGGACACAGTGTATCAGCCTTCACCTCACTCTTACAAATACACTGATGATTATTTTTGTACAAAGTGTCAGTGATTTCAGATTGTTTCTTTTGGGTTAGCCTTCAGGGAAGTGTCCAGGTTAATGCCTACCCCACTTACTTGCTTATTTCTGCCACTGGGATACTGATGTGCCCTCTCAGAGCATATGAAACCTTTTCAAAGTGGATATGGTGTGTTTGTTTTCTATAAGCACTAACTAGAATCTCTTAGGAAGTGGAAATGATGAAAGCTGCTTATCGGAAAGAACTAGAAAAAAACAGAAGCCACGTTCTCCAGCAGAATCAAAGGCTCGATACCTCCCAGAAACGAATTTTGGAACTGGAATCTCATCTGGCCAAGAAAGACCACCTTCTTCTGGAACAGAAGAAGTACTTGGAGGATGTCAAGGCCCAGGCAAGGTAACTTTCACAGGAGAGGCTTGGGTAGTGGGGGGCTCTGCTAAATGGGGCTTCTCACCGTCCAGGTGGCTCTGTGTCTTTCAGAGGACAATTGCAGGCCGCAGAGAGCAGGTATGAGGCTCAGAAAAGGGTCACCCAAGTGTTTGAGTTGGAGATCCTAGACCTATACAGCAAGCTGGAGAAGGATGGTCTCCTGCGGAAGCTCCAAGAGGAAAAAGCAGAAGCTGCGGAAGCTGCAGAAGAAAGGTAAGAACCCAGAGCCATCCCTGGCCTTGCCATGAGGTTGCTGGTAGCAGAGCTGAGGCTGTGTTGCCTGATGTTGGAAGCAGCCATTGCATCCCGTCAGAGAGCTGCCCTGACCCACCTTTTCTCTCAATGCCTGTGCTCTTCCCCCTTCCACCTTGGGCTGGTGTTGCATGGCCCACTGTTCACATGCAGTTGGCCATCTTGGATCCCTCACCATAACTGTGGCTCCTCTGCCATCTCTCGCTTGGCTTCACTGTTATAGCAGAGCAGGCCAACAGAGTTCAGGTTCAGTGGGAGTGGGTAGCCGTCTCATTCATCTCCCAAGCATGGGCGTCAGAATCACCAACTCCTTTTTTCTCCCTGATTTCCTGTAGGCTTGACTGTTGTAATGACGGCTGCTCAGATTCCGGAGAAGGGCACAATGAAGAGGCAGCTGGGCGCAATGGTGAGACCAAGACCCCCAGGCCTGGCAGTATGCAGGGGAGTAATGGAGGTCGAGGAGCTGGAGGCAGCGGCGGTGGCAGCAGCAGCAGCAGTGAGCTTTCCACCCCAGAGAAACCCCCAAGCCAGAGGGCAGGCCCCTTCAGCAGTCGGAGGGAAGCCACCATGGGTGAGCCCACACCTGGCATCCCGACCGTGGGGTCACTGCCCAGTTCAAAGAGCTTTCTGGGCATGAAGGCCCGAGAGCTGTTTCGCAACAAGAGTGAGAGCCAGTGTGACGAGGATGGCACGTCCCTCTGTGGCCTCTCGGAAAGCCTAAAGACGGAGCTGGGCAAGGACTTGGGTACAGAGGCCATGACGTCCCTCAGCCTGGACGGCCCTCACCCCTCTCCCCCGGGTCTGGACAGTGTTGGACAGCTTCGTATCATGGACTACAATGAGGCTCATCACGAACACAGCTAAGGGGAGGCTCAGGCAGCGTTAACCTGCGTCTTGTTGGCGAAGAACAGGAGGTGTGAGTGCATGTTCGAGGTGTTCCTGTCTCCAGGGTCTGAGTGGTTGTTCACATGTGGAAGGGGAGAGAGGTCCTTTTGACATCTGACCAAGTGCAGAACAGTTTCCAGATCTGGCATTGAAACGCCTCTTCACCTTCCTTTCACCCCTGCCCCAAACCCTTCATTTACCTATCAGAGTGTACTAATCGAGGGCCAACTGGTGTTCCTCAGTAGCTTTATTTTCTTCCTTCTCCCCCAAATGGTTGCGTCCTTTGAACCTGTGCAATATGAGGCCAAATTCCACCTTGGAGTCTGACACCACTCTGCTTTCCTGATGCTCAGGTCACTGGGCAGTTCTCGGTTAAGCCAGGCAGTTGGTGGCCTGCAGGTAAGTCCGGTTGGTCCCTTCTGTGAGGGTGTGGCCTGCAGAGCAGGTTATCTTCACACGAAAGCATCTGTGGGAGACGTTTCCCTGTCTTTCGGTCCTGAAGTTCAGCATCTATAGCAGCAGACCTAGAAAAACAATGGTTCATTCATCCTTCCGTTCTTTTGGTGGTTCTGATACACTTGTGAGGAAGTTGTGTGTGAACAAGCACCTGTTGTTTCCCAAGTGTAGCTGGCACTGTGGAGACCACATGTCCTTGTCCTTGGGAAAGCTCTTGTCCCTCTTTCCCCCACTACCTCTTATTTATTTGGTGTTTGCTTGAACGCTGGTACCAGCCTGAGCCCAGCCTGATGGAGGGGCAGCAGCCTTGTGCCCCCAGGTGGCAGGGAGGTCACTTGGAGAAGTTCCACCCTGCAGCTGCGGTCATCCAACTGAGCCTTTGGTTTGGCCCTTTGGCCTGGCTGCCTTCCCTTGTGTTCCCTGTGCCTCATTTGTGTCACCTGCTTCGTGACGCTGCAGCAGAGACCATGAAGGCCTACTGTCTTCAGAGTGCACGTGGCCATTTTCATTCAGGGGCTGCCTCACTACTGCTTGTCGGTTCTGAGTCACAGAAGAGAAGTAGCTTCTCACACTGCTCCTGTCAGGGCTGGCTTGAAGTTGCTGCCCTTTCCTACACTGGGGGCAGCATAGCAACCAAAAACAGAGTCTGGGAGGGCACTGCAGAGGCCAGCTGCCTGCACCCACTGCACTGCCCCACGTGGGGCACTGGTGACCCTGGTGTCGGTCAGGGATCCAAGCCCCACAGATGCTCCTGAATATATGCTAGAAGCCTAAGAGCTGATGTCTGGTGGTCCAGCCCAGCCAGGGAGAAACTTGGCAGAAAAAAGCCCTGTTGCTATTCTGCCCCAGAAAAGGGTTCAACCGTGACGAACCCAGTGGTACGAAGTCCTGTCTGTGGAAGCTTCCAGAACATGAGGGGCAAGTCTTAGGTATGGCAGGAAGTATCCCAGCATCACTGGCTAACAGGGAAGCAGGCCATTGGGCCCTGTTACCATGTTACACTGCTGGGGACACACCCAGCCGGGGAGGGCGTGCCCAGGGCTGCCGGCTGGCTGTGAGGTGCCGGTGAGGCCATACTTCTAATCCAGCTTTGTCCAAGGAAAGCTTACAGGCCAGTACATGCTAGCTTCCTGGTTCCATATTAGAAAAGGACAATATGAACAAATTCAGAACAGGAAGGAAATGTTGCACATTAGCTACTGAAATCGGTTTGAAGTGCTTTCCCCTTTCCAAGCCTCAGAGGTCTGTGCCACAGAACAAAATGCCAGGCTCTTACATCAAAGCCTTTTCTTTAATTAGCAGAGGAAAATGTAAGAAACAAACATTGATTTTGGAGTCTAGTAGATTGTGAAGTATAGGGGAGGAGGGGAGGAAGGTGGCAGCATGGCAACGTGGAGGCTCTGCAGTCTGTCGGGTGCTCTGCACATCTTCACCCCTGCTGGCTGTCTCCCCAGCTTCCAGCCCACTGCCCTGGTGTGTTTCAGCTCACACCCCTGTACTTTTCAGGAGGCCATGGTCTTATTTAGCTAAGCTGCAGAGGTTGACATTGGAGCTGCGGTGAAGCTGCTGTACTGAAAACGTAGGCTTTTATGCAGCAGAGGACTCCAGGATCAATGGTGGAGCTTGCTCTCTGTGAAAGTGATAGACCTGCCAAGATGCCGTGTTGTCACTCACTGATGATTTGGTCAGGTATTGGAAGGACGGGAAGGTGGTCAGTAGACGTGGAGCCCCTGAGAGGCAAGCGAGGTCTGTGCATGGCAAGAATAGCTCGTGGGATGGGCAGAGGCTGTGTTGGCTCCAGCAAGCGTGGGTCTGTTGTGTTGGGACTGGGCGACCTCTGCACTGTGAGGGCCAAGACACAGCTTTCACCCCTCCTGTCACCAGCCGGGGTCACCCCAGGCCCGTGTCTCATTCAGCACTGCAGTATCATCTGGAGCCTGGGGGAAGAAGGAAAAGGAGTGGGAAGGTGCAGAGGAGGTGAGCTCCTGGAGCTGCTACAGGAAGTGAGCACGTCTCTGTAGAACTTTGTGGGGCTTTAAGAGGCTCTTGATAAGGCCACACTATAAAATCTGTAAAATCGTTACTGTGGAATGAGAATTATATGGTGATAGATATGGGAAAGAAAGGAAAAAGGAGATGTTTGGGTCATTTCTTGGCTCCAGAGGTTCTAAGAGGGGCTTGGAGAGGAAGGCTCAGGTGCCTTCCCTAAGGCAGGCCAGTGGCTTCCCTGGGCTTGCTGTGGCTTCTGGGAGCGGCATGGCCCGACTACCACAGGCCACAGAAGGTGCTTTCTGTGTGTGATGTGGTCAGGGCCAGCCACCCCAAGCACTCTTTGAAGGTACTTTTTCAGGGGCTGGGGAGATGGCTCAGTAGAATAAGCGCTTGCCTGAAGGTACTTTTTCAGGCCAGGCAAACTTATGGAAGTCACTGACAGAAATGAGCTTCCTCCTGACCTTCCCACTGCAACCAGAGGCCAGAACATCCTGGGCAAAACGACTACAAACCCCCAGACTGAGCCCTGGCAGCTGCTCTGGGTTTCCAGTAATTTTGCTGAGAAAGATGGAAACACAGCTGTGGTTCAGAGAGGGCATGCAGTGGAAGCCACCACGGCTGGGCTACAGAGCTTAGGCTGCCAGTAAGGGCCAAAGACTGGGCATGTGTTTCTGTGCTGACAGTAAAAACAAGTGCACTGTGGCCACTGTGGAAGTGTCCACCAGATACCAGAACCTACCACGTGTAGCCAGAAAGAGTGGGGGAGCAAACAGAAGTGCCAGGGATGGCACCTAGCAGGTGTGGACAGGTAGGGGAGGTCCGGCACAGTGCTGGCCCAGCCCTGCTTGAGAGGCTGCCTGGGAGGGGGCGTGGGGTGCAGAACCTGGGCCACGCCTCACGTGGGCCACCTTTGCCCTCCAAGGCAAGGCTCTGAAGCTGACCTCTGAGTGTTGGAAAATTAAGCTGTCTGTGAGTTACCACACATCTGTTTACATCTGGAGTCAGGTGACACATGCTCCCCTCCCCCAGACGGCTGCAGTCATTGATTGCTTGATTGCACTCAGCTTTTCTCATAGGTAAAAGAGCAAATTTAGGTCAGGGCCTGGCCCTCGGGCTGCTCCTGGGGTCCTTGGCCTATGTGGCTTGTTTTCTCCTTGAAGACTCCGCAGCAAGCCTTGGCCAGCTGGAGTTCCCATCGTTGCCTCACTGAGAGGAGTGGCTGCAGTGACACGGAACCTCCACCCTCACCCCTCAGTTCCCTACACCCCAACCACTTTTGGCTCTGAGATGAATTAAGCCCAAAGAGCTTTGCAGCCCTTCCCGGTGCTGCCCCGTCCTCCGTGAGGAGGCGGCTGGTGGGGTCGGGAAGTAGCTCTCCGAGGAGACCCCAGCCCCACACGCCTGGACAGTGTTGGGAGGGAGGCCTGGTGCTGTGTAGCTCCTACTGGCTCAGAAAGGCAGCCAGGCGTTTTGCACTGAGAAGGATCAGTGGTTTCTCTTTAGAAAGTGTCTGTGGACCACAAACACATTACAGAGGAACAGGTTTTGCTAAGCTAAAATCTAGTTTTATAATTCAATCATGGATGAACCTTATGTGGGAAACTTGCAGTTTAAAGGGATCTCATCAGTGAAAAGAACTCGATTTTTTAAACAGACTGCTTTTAGTTAAATGGGAGAAAGTCACTTCTTGTCAAAAGGTTTAAACTTTCCTGCCTTGATCTTAAAAGCATGTCAAACAGTCCACATCAGATGCCATAAATATGAATTGCAAGAGAACGTGGTACAATCTCAGTGAGTGGGATGGGAATCAGAAGGTTTGCTGTCTTTCTTAGGATGTTCTGAAATGTCAAGGCAGTTGCTTGTGTTTAACTGTGAACAAATAAAAATTTATTGTTTTGCACTACTCTGCTGTGTTGGCCTGGCTTATGCTGGCTTCCAGGGGGATGGGGGTGATAGGCAAAGTAGGAGATTAGCCAAAGACACACACCAGCGTGGGTCTGGGGGTTACCTGGGATCTGTCAGAGGCTCTACGTCCTGGTATATCAGTGGCACCCAGTCTCTGCCTCAGATACTTTTCCCTAAAGAATCACTTGCTGCTCACCCACCAGAGTCGTCCACAGAAACCTGAGTGCCAGCCGGTCTGCGCCACACCGGCCAGGCCCTCTGTACCTGTGCCCCGCGGGCTGGCCGGGCCTGGTGTCACAGAGTCCTTTTCTGCAAAAGCGGTGGGCATGGGTTACTCTGCTCTCAGTGTCTCAAAGCCCCACCAGCTGCAGGTGCGCATGCGAAGGAAAAGCACAGGGAAGACCACCGCCTGTTCAGGAGGCAGCAAAAGCCTGTGACTGTGGCTTGTTCTGGAGGTCCCCCAAGGCACCTCAGGCCCAGAGAAGGAGGGGTGCACTGCCAGAGGCCGTCTGGTGCATCCCCAGCCTGTCTGCACCTGGAATTCAGTACAGCTCTGCTCATTTTAATTGCAGAGGCAGCTCCTCTGAGATGACTCACAAGTGGCACTTAGGGATTTGTCTGAAAAACTTGGGCTTCCTTGTCTAAACAGGTCTCTCACCAGACAAGGACTTGCTTTCCAGGTCTGGAGAAATGGCTGCAGGCTGGCCCTGGCCCCGCGACATAGGCCTCAGGCCCATTTCCAGGGATGGGCACACACTCGTCTGCAGCAACTCCCCTCCGCCATCCACACGGGACTCTGCCGTTGCTGTCCCGTGAACTTGGGTGTCTTGGGAGAAACCGTTTTCTTTCAGGCTAAGCCCAAGGAAAACACCCGGACAAAGAAAGGGTAGAACACTTTATTCTTGACTATCTTCCCCTGAGGAAGCAACAATATAGAAGCTAAGTCATGCCCTGTGAAGGGAAAAACCAACAGTCAGTGTGACTTGTGGCACGCACAGGAGCCAGGGACGTATTTTTACAATGTCTGGGCTTTAGCAGCACTTGTGCAAAAGCCACAAAGCAGATTTGTTCCGGCTTCTGCCATGCTCCCCCTTTTCCAAGTAAAGGAGAAGGGTGGTTGGGTTTGTCCCCTCCGTTGGGTCTAGGCCCATGAACACAGCCTGACGCCTGAGCTTCCAGTAGGAAGCAAGAGCATCCCTGTCCTACGGAGAGCTCAGACCCCTCATGGCCCTGATGGGGTGAGGGTGGTCCCTGTGGTGCCGGAGCTAGGCCAGCCAGGCACGGGCACCAGCTCAGCATCCTTTCTCTGAGACATCTACTACCAGCACCACACAGCCTGGGCAGCTTGTGAAGCATCAGCATAGAGATTAGAATTGAACATGTAGAGGTGCAAGCAAGAGAAGTGAGAGATTCTCAACAGTGTATTTGCCCCTCAGGGCTTGGTCGCAGGCTGCTCAGTAAAAATGGGTCAACCAGCTGGAGCCAGACTTACTAAACAGAGCAACCTGGGCCTGGAGTTACAGTTTCCCACCAGGTGGCCTCCAGGGAGGTTTGGTGTGTCCTCTCTCTTTCCCCCTAGGCCTGAGGCTGTCTTTCAGAAGTTGCCTACACTTGAGTTTCCTTAGCCCAGCCAGAGAATGCTCTGCTGCCCCGGTAGTTTTCTGCGGAAGAGCCGGAGGCACACTCACAGGCTGTAGCGCCTTGCGGGGCAGCTTCTCTGAGTGGGCAATCCATTCTTTCATTGCATCCAGCACGAGGGGGATGAGGCTGACCACCCCTCCATAGTGGTTCCTGGCCTCATCACAGCTGAGGTGGTTCACCACGTCGTGAGGATACCTGCGGACAGGATGTGCGGGTGAGCCACACGGTTGCTCCAGAACTGGCTGCATACTGGTTCTGGTTGTACAGGGTTAGGGCCAAGAACACCCAGTATTTCTGGAGTGAAAGGTAGACGCTGTGGACCACAGACCCTGTGCTCAGGAGGAGCCTGGATTCAGGATGCAGGTATCTGCTGTCATCTTTTCAAAAGACTCCAGTTAAGTCCTTTGGCCCTTCCCACCTTGCAACCTAAAATTCCTCAAGACTTGGACGTGTTGCACCCTGGTTCCCCAGGGGTATGGGAGGACCTGCTGTAGCAGTGCTGCCACACTTGGGATGGACTCCTGTGTCCCCCTTCCCTGTGTGCCAGCATGGACCTGCGTGGGTTTCTGGGAACAAGTCTTCTGTAAGCCTTTCTCCCTTGGCCTGGTGCTCAGTCTGGGGGGGACACTGTTTCCTGCTTTGTGACCTAGTTTTATGTAAGGATCCATGTCATCCACTAAATTGACGAGGACTAGGATTTCCCCCTTGGGGAAGCCGGGACAGTGACCCACTCTAGGACATGCCCCACGCCCAGGCTGGGTGTGCTGCCCTCGCCCCAGGTTGCCCACCACAGCAAAGCCTCTCCAGCAGGACCAGAGGACTTACTTTGCTCTCAGGCTGCTCAGGTCATTGCTCTGGCTAACCAGGGCCTTGCACTTCTCGAGGAGGTTGTTGGTGACCGGGGTGCCAGCGTGCATGGCCTCGAAGTGCTGGCAGAGCTTGTTCAGCTCCGAGCAAATGTCCAGGAACATGAGCAGGATGCGCCGGTCTGTGGAGTTGTAGCAGTGGTGCTCCATGTAGCTCTGCACCTGCAAGCCCAGCATGCCTTGAGCTGGGAGGGTGCGACCCCATGCAGCGGCACCGCCCCCTCCTGGGGCTTCTGATGGAGTGTGTCTCTTATCACTGAGCGCCCCAGGCCCCATGCAAAATGCTCTCTGACATGAGTTCACTCCTTCCACGAAGTGCCACGAGGGGGTGGGTGCCTTTTTAAATCTTCATTTTGCAGATAAGTATTTTGAGTAATGGAGGTTCAGAGAGGCAGAACACAATGGTCAGCGCCCCCATGGAAGTCGCTCCCAGTTCAGTGGCTCTCACTGGGCTTGTTCTGCACACCATTCCCCCAACACCAAGCCAGCCACACCCCGATCAGAAGGGGCCTGGTCCAGACCTTCCATGCCATAGGCCCACGCACGAGACCCACCAAAACTGTGGCCAGCATGTGCTTTTCTGAGGAGGACCAGAAGGCATGAGGGTCCTGTGGGCCTCAGTTGTACTGTGCTTGCAGAGCAGGGGACAGAGGAGGCACAAGTGAGTATACAAAACCAAGAAAAACGATGATGCACATGAGAAAATCAAAATGTGGTCTCTGAACCCAGCTGCAGTATTAACTCGAGGAGCGTCAACAGCTTAAATACTAAAATGGCATTTTAAAGGCCCATGTGAATGTTTGGGAAGCACAGAAATCCTACTTAGCAGTTGCTTTTCTCATTGCTGAGACAAACTACCCAACACCCACAAATTATGGAAGAAAAAGGTCATGTAGCTCACAGTTCATACAGGTTTCAGGCCATGCTCGCCTGGCTCCCACGCAGGGTGCTGTGGCAGAGTGGGCAACTTCATGGAAGACCAGAGGTAGCAAAGCGAAAGGGACCTTGACAGTGTCTTTCTGCTTCTTTTGTACTCTCTAGGCTATCTGAAGTAGGGCAGGGCCGGTCCCATCAGTGGGCCTATGTAGTAGCCACAGCCCCGCAATCCCAGCATTGCACCATGACTTGGCCGTGCACTCTAGACCCAGCCACCTCTGAAACAGCCTTGCCTGCGACTGCGTGAGGCTTGGGAACATCTAGACCCAAGCCGAAACGTTCCCCCCAGGGTCCCCACAGACTCATGCTCACACCTTTAGGCAAGAGGCATTGAGCCCATCTCAAGAGTTGCCAGAGTCCTAATAGTTTCAGCATTGCTGAAAGCCCAAGCCCAAAGTCTCCTCTGAGATTTAAGGCAGACCCTTAGTCATGAGCCCCTATATAAATGAAACCAAAGTTAAACACTACCAACATTCAGTGGCACCAGACAGGCACTTCCATTCCAAAATTTACAAATGGGGATACAAAGAAATGGGACCAAAGCAAAGACAAAATCCAGCAGGGAGAACAGTAAGTCCCCTAATTCCATGTGCATCATCTGAGCCAATCTGTGGCAAGTTGTGACTGCCAAAGGGCCTGCGTGGCTGTGCCCTGCAAGGCTTCCTGCTGTCCTGGCTGTAGGAATTAGGTGCCCCCAAGGCAAATTCCAAAGAAAACCTTCACTAGGCTGCTGGCCTTCTGTAACATGGTTCTCTGGGCCTCTTCTCAAAGCAGAGTCTTCCACTTTTGCATGGAGGCTGCAAAGTGTGGAGTCCTACGGCTTCTTGTGTGCCCTCAGGCCATCTTGTCTGCTTGTTCCTTCTCAGCAGTCACAATCTCTGCTTTATCTTTGCAGTCCATCAATTTACTTACTGGAGTTTCCTTTCAGGCCAAACCCACAATGTTTTAAATTATCTTGCTGGCTGTTTTGTTCTTGATTCTGAGCATAAATCTGGCTGAAAGACCCCAACATTAGCCACCACCTCAAACTGCCTTGGGATTTCCTCTGCAGAATTAGTCCACCACCCTTAGTCTCAGGCAAAGTCATTGGACATGAGCAATATACAGACAAACTTTCTGTCCAGGTCTAACACACATCTGGAGTCCAACAGCCAAAGACCTGAGCCAATCCACGGCACTTCTGTCAGCCTTCTGGTCTTCTGAGCCCTGACCAGAACCCCCCAGGCAGCACAGCCCAACATGTTCCAGCACTGCTTCTTCAGCCATCACCTCCAAAGCTTTCCACTCTTCCCACAAGCCAGGCCCAAAGGCTCCTGGGCCACATGGTGAGCAAGTCAAAGCAATGACCCCATTCCACAAAATTGTTACCTTTGTTCTTGCTGAGACAAAACACCCAACGCCCACAAGTTAAGGGATGAAAGGTTAACTTAGTTTGTGAAGGTTTCAGTCCATGAGGAGCTGGCTCAAAGGCAAGGTGACCCATGGCAGAGAGGCAACAGCTGGTGGTGGACAGGAGACAGTAAAGCAAGGAGAGCCTTAGCAGCGTCTTTCTGCTGCTTTTATACTCTGCCTGGGCTACCAGGATGAGTTCAGTGCCAAACCAAGGAATGGACCGATTTAGGAATCACCCACCCTCAACCCAGCACCATGAGTCAGTCACACACTGTAGACCCAGCCACCTCTGAAGGAGCCCTGTCCATGGGGACAGCAAGACATGAGCCAGAATGCTTTCTAAGAGAGGCCAAACAAGGGCTAAGGGTACTGATTTCTGATCTACTCTCAACTTGTCCTTGTTGGGGAGCGGAGGTCCTTCCTGCGTCATGGTCTTTCTTCCCTGACCTGGAACCGCCCCACTGTGTCTGAGGTGGGACCAGGATGAGAGGCCTGACTGCTGCTGGGGAGGAGCTGGCTTGGGCCCAGGTCCCATGAACTGCACCATTTACTTAACAGCCAGTTAGATGTCTCCAGTCTGATGATGCAAAGGTGCAACCTGCCTCGCCAGCACCCGACAGCATTCCCAGTTGCTAAGCGATGTCTTCCCGCTGGTCTGAGGTGTTTCCTCCAGGTTTTGTGGTGGGGGATCTGGTCCCTGCAGGGTTCCTCCCTGCACTGTGGCTTCAGCCCACACTTCCTGGAAAGCCTCCAGATCATGTGCAGTAAGCTGGACAACCAACCACTGACCCCCAGGAGATGGGGTTAAACAGAGCCGTCAAAGCCATGAGCAGTGGGTGCGGCCTGTTGTGACTTCTCAGTCCCCAGAAGGCTCTGGAGGAAGGCTCTGTACCCATGCAGTCACCGGTGCATCCCAGGGTGCCGCACAGGCCAGGTGGTTTCCATGGATGCTTTCCTGAACCCATGTAACACACAAGCAAACTGAGGCCTCATGACACAGACTTGCTGGCCCCAGCTCTTGGAGGCACAGGCACTTAGGCTTTAACTGAGTCTTGAGCTCCTACTTTAACTGCTGAGCAGTCCACTCACACATCCAGTAACGGGCAAGTGAAGGACTCCTTCCATCAGTAGGGTCTGAGCCTGGACTGCGGCACCAATGTGTCCCAACCCCCAGGCCTCCTTTCTTCTTTCCCACAAGGGAACTGGGCCCCAGGAACACCATGTGCCTGTCTGCTGCCCCCACGACCATGCACAGCCCCCACCATGGCATCACCTGTCCGATGCTGGAGATGGGCCGGATCTTGTCGTGCGCATTCTCCCTGCAGTGCTCCAGGGCTGCGATGAAGGTGAACTGCTGCTGCTGGAAAAGCTTGTACTTCTGCTCCACGCCTCGGAGGGACTCTTTGACCTCATTCATTGACATCGTCAGCAGTCATCTGCGGGACACAGGAGAGCTACGTGGAGGAAGAAGAAAGCCATGAGATGCCAGAGATCAGAATGGGGACCAACTCTGACAGGTTTTGAGGAGGAGAGGGATGAGGGGGGGAGGAGGGGGAGGGGAGGGAGGAATGGGGAAGAGGACGACCCAAGCTGCGGCCCTGCATGTGCAGCTCTGTGCTCAGCTGGCCTCTCACCACAGCCCTGATGGGAGCGATACATGCTGGAGATGCCCACGCTGCCGAGATAGAGCTAAGCCTCGTCCATCCATCCTCCAAGCATACAGGGTGCCATGAAGTGCGACTTCCTCGCTCGGCAGTAGACAGTTTTTCTGGTTTCTCCACACTGGAGGGTTAAGTGAGTGTGTCACACACACACACACACACACACACACACACACACACACACACAGCCTAGAGTGCCTCCTCATGGTGTCAGCTGAATACATGTGTGGATTTCACAATGCCTGCTGTTCTGCAGCCAGTAGAATATCCGGGAATTCTTCCCATGGGCTAGGCAGGGGAAGGGATGAGCATTCAGATGTCTAGTATGGGAAGATCAAGTCTCCCAGGTCTGAATTGTGAAAAACACTCCAGATCTGCTGGCTGGCATGGTGGTGCCCATCTGTAATCGAGTACTCAGAAGGCTGAGGCAGGAGGATTGACAAAAGTTTGGAGCAGCCTGGGCTATATACAGTGAGTCCAAGGCTAACCTGAGCAGCATAGTGAGATCCTCTCAAAAACACAAAACCAAAATAAATGAGTTAAAAAAAAAAAAAAAAAAAACTAATTCTAAGAAAAAGAAACCAAAATCTCTGAGTCAGCTTTATGGAAGGAACCTGTGCAGGCTGACTCCCCAGACCAAGGAGAACCAAGAGGCCCAGAGCTATGCACTGGCCCAGGCTGTCACAGTGAGTCTGTCAGAGATACCTGGTCCCAAGGCAGCACCCTTGCTGCCCCTCCACTGCTACCAGACCCAGCAGCAGAGTCCAGTCTCCAGCATGCCAGCCCGAGCCAGGGCAGGCAGTGGTCAACAGAGGCTGCACTGGGAAAGGCAGTGCCTGGCTCCTGGGGAGGTCCCTGGGGAGACAGCGGCAGACAGCATGAAGTGGAGGAGTTTCTTTCCATCCCCCTCAGCATCCTGAACCCCCAAGCAGGGCTAGAACGGGGAGGGTGTCTCATTGGCAGCAATGAAATAAGAGGAAATGCAAGAGTGGAACAGAAGAAATGACAGATGCAGCAGACCAGAGGCTGGAGGTGACCGGGAAGAGCCTGTTAGGGGGACGGAGGTGGCTGCAGAGTCAAGCAGGCCTTGAAAATCATGCCTAATAGACCTAGTTGGGCGTGCTGCAGGCTGTACCTGCCAACAGCTGGGAACAGGTGCAGCTCCCTTGCAGCGCCTGGCTCTGGGCTGGGCAGCCGTCTCCTTTGCCCTTGACCTTGGGCATACAGCACCTCTGCCTGCAGCGGGCACCTGCCCCCTCCGTGACCCCTTTCCATGGAGCAGAAGCAACACAGCAGATTCTAGGGTGCCTTCCAGGAAGTCAGGGGAGAGAGGCACTCTGCTTCCATGTGAGATTTAATTTATTTATTTATTTTGTATTTTAGGGAAGGGTCTACCAGGTGTTTAGGGACTCACTACTAGACTGGACTCACAGTGATCCACTTGTTTGCAGCCTCCCAAGAGCTGGGATTACAGGTGCACACCACCATGCCCAGTCTCAATGGTCATCTTAGCGCACCCTGGAGGCAGGGCCAGAATGCCAGGCCCAGGATCAAACCCCTGGCCCCTTCACCTGCTTGCAAGTACTTTAATCTCGTAAGCTATTTGGCCAGCCCCCCCCATATGAGATTTAAGAGAACACCAAAATCTCAGCAACCCAATAAAGTTTTCTAAAATGTTAACACAAAAACATCCATGTAGAACGAGCTAACAACAAATATATATATTGTTTATAGTGCTGTGCCTGACCAGGAAGGAGGCAATGGTAAAAGAGTAACATTTTTGATATCTTATTCTACGTGGATTTGGGGCATTACTTTTGATTTTTAGACAATAAGTGCTGATCTAAAGTAAGTAGATTAAGGTCATGAAATATTGATGCTGACATACTGAGCTTTTGGGCAACGCTCGGGTCTTGCAACCAGCCGCACTGGCCTGACCCTGACCCAGCGCAGGGCTTGCAGACTGCTCAGGCTGCCGAAGCCCTCGAGAAGTCACAGCGGCGTGGAGGTGGGCTCCCGGAAGTCTGCAGTGTGCCCCATTGGCCCAGCTGTGCCTTCAGTGCCTGAAGCTGTGCTGGGCAGTGCCCGAGGTGGGTGGGGCATCACACCAGCCCATGGACCCACCCCTTGTGGCAAGCTTAAGCTGTCACTGCACCTCTGTCCTAGCCTGCTGTGGGGACCTTGGAGTGGGCGGTACAGGCGGGAGGTGTGAGCTCAGGATGGGCTGGCACTGCTATTGAAGGTGACACCCTCAGAGCTTTCTGTACTCAGCTATGCATGCGAAGGGGTAGCTGCTGCTCGGCCTCCGGGGTGGGCCAGGATGGAACCCCAGCTTGCAAAGAAGTGCACTTTGTGGAAAGGAAGCAGGCGGGGCTGGGGTTGGGGTGAGGGAGCAGGAGAACTGGGAGCAGGTGCGATATGGGGCAGAGGCCAGGCCAGGCCCTGGGGTCCACACTGAACATCCAGAAGGTGATAGACGGCCCAGAGTTCTACAGTACTGGACAAGACAAGCCCTGCCCTGGAGGAACTAGTCTTTGAGTGGGAGGTATGCCCTTAAGGAGGACAGGAAGCAGGGAGGGGTGGACACATAGGGAGGACCAAGACCACACTGTCTGCGGAGGGGAGCCCACAGGAGGAGGTGGGAGCCACACAGGATAATCCACATGGGGCTCCAGCCCTCCACCAGAGCCTGGGCTTGGAACCCTGAGGACAGCTGGCCCCTGCACGCCTGGCCCCGGGGGCCTCCTACCTCATGTCCTCACCACAGCCTTGACCAGTCAGCCCGGGAGACAGGCAAGCCTGGGCTTTACTGAGCCTGCCCACCTTTCCAGTCTGGGCTCTTGACTGACCCCCACCCCCACCCCCACCCCAACCCCTGCCTGCTGTTCCTCAGAGACAAACAGGGAAGACACCAGAAGGACTGGCCTGGGGCAGGAGGGCACAATACCAGGGATCTGAACAGTTACCCTGAGGCCCCAGGCCTGGCTTCCTCCACTTTCTTTGCTGCCCCGCCCCCCAGCAATAAGGGCTAGCACCCAGAGAGTGCTTTTGTGTTCCCCTCCCTGCCACCCTCTTAGGGCCTCCTGGGGCTGCCAAGTTCTCCAAGGATACTGCGTTACCTTGGCTGGTGGCCTCAAGAGCCCCTGAGAGCACAACCGCCTCCGTTCTTGATCCTAGCAACTTGTGACATGCCGCCAAATTAGTGAGAATGAAAGGCGCAGGGGAACAGGCACCTCTCCAACTGGGGGAGGAAGCAGGAAAAAATGATTACCAGATAGATTTTAGGCTTTAATTGATTTGTATTTTTCTAGGCTGGTAAAGAAGATTAAATCATGGTATGAAAAGTGCCTAGGGCTTAAAATAAATGAGGAGAAAGGCAAATCATTTCAGAAATGTCCAGAAAGTGAACCAAACCTCTCTGGTGCAAACTGCAGGCTCGGTTGCTGCGTTCTTTGCTGGGGGTTCAGGTTCCCTTTCTTCCCCATCTGCCTTTGCACTCTGATGTGCCCACCAGCCTGAGCGCTTTGAGGAAGCCCTTTTGGGGGAACACACAGCTACTGGCTTCACGCGGAGGCTGTCTCTGGGCTGGGGGCTGGGCACCTAGTACCAGCCCTAGCTTGCCTCTGACTGTGGCCCTGAGATTATTCCTCCCCTCTCAGGGCCTCAGTTTATGCATCTGTACAGCGAGGGAGGGAGGGAGGGCCCTGCTGACTTGCCTCTCCTCGGGGACAGACACCTGCTGAGGAAAGAAGTGCAGAATGACCTGTCCCAAATCTCAGCCAACTATCTTCAGCTTCTGATCCCCAAATTCACATCCGACCAATGGGAACAGGTGTCCATCCCAACAGGCTGCCTACAGGTGACCCCAGTGGGGAACGGCCCTGGGCATGGCGCTTGCTGAGCGCCCTCGCTGACCTCCAGGCCAGCCCTTCACGGAATGCCTTCCTACTCCAGCCCGCAGGAGCGCAGAGGCGCTGCGCCCCAACCCCATCAGCCCTTGCAGCCAGCGGGGCCCTCCATCGTCTCCTCCTCCCGTTCTGACCTGGACTTGAGGTCGCGCCTGCACCCCTCTTTACCCTTGTTTGTCCTGAAGCGGCCTCAGTTCCCAGAGCACCCGCCGCCCGCGTGATTCCGTGGGTGTGCGGGGCGGAGGGGGAGGCCCTCCGCAGGGCTGGAGGAGGCCGGAGTGGGGTGGGGCTGCCTCGGAGGGCCTTGGGCTTGATTGTGACCCTGGTGCCAAGGCAACCAGGTCACGTGGCCACCCTGCCCCACTCCGGAGTTTGGGCTCATCTATCCGGGGACGTCACTCCCGCCCCGTTTCACCATCTTCACTTGAAAGTTGGGGAAACTGAGGCCCAGAAAGCATTGCCATCGGGAATCTCTGCCTAAGGGGCCCCTCTGATCCTGGAGGCCCAGCCGGGAGCGACCTGATGGGCTGAGAAGGGCTCCCGCTGAGGGGCGCTGCGGGGCCAGCGAGCGAGGCGAGGGAGGCGGTGGCACGCTCAGGGGCGGCGCCAATGGGGCGGGGCCCCGAGCAAATCGCGCGCCGCTGACGCGTCTGCGCGCACCCTAGCAACACAGTTGCTAAGGTGCGGAAAGGTCGGCGACATGGATGCGACCTCGGCTCCTCACCGCATCCCTGCAGAGATGCCCCAGTACGGGGAGGCGAACAACATCTTCGAGTTGATGCAGGTGACCCGGGGCGCCTCCGCGCGGAGTCGGGGTGCGCGGCTAGGCAGCTCACTGTGACATCCGGAATCCAGAGGGGACCTTGAAGTCGCCCTCTGGCCTGGTGCTGGCTCTGCCTCCGGCTGGCATGACGGGCTGGAACACTCCCTTCTTTTCCTCGGTTCCCCCCATCAGTGAAATGCCGTGGCCTCCCCATAAGGCTTTCCCCGCGGCCCGCCTCCTCAGGGTCTGGCGGTGCTGGCGGTCTGGGCAGCTCCCAGAACCTCAGGCTGGGTCCGAGGCCGTGTGACTTTAGCTAAAGCCTTGTCCCCACCTGCCTCCGGGCTTTCCCTTCCGCATCAGCGGGAGGCTGAGGCTTTCATAAACTGGGCTGGATTCCCTCTGGGTCCCTTATGCTCAGGGCGCTCCGAGTTCAATTTCTGGCACCGTGTCTGCTTCTCCAAGTACACCCCCTCTCCAGCCGCACCTGCCCGTGATCCCCGCATTCTGTGACGCTGTGACTGGAGCTCTGCGGAATTGAGCGCAGTCTGAGAAAGCTGAGTTGCCAGCAAACATAGTTCTCTTGGAAATGATAACTACCGAGTGCAAGAGCCCTAAAACTGCTTGAGCAGCCAGTTGCAAATAAACTACCTAAGCTGAGGGCGGGTGGGGGAGCTTCCCAGGCGCAGTGGTCTGTGTGGAGAGCCTGGTGCTTCTCAGTGTAACCGATGGAGAGGCTGCCCAGGAAAGCATTGCCATAGGTATTTCCGGCCCTCTGTCATTTGGGTGTTTGACAAGGCCACACGGTGGAGGTCAGGTTGCCTGGAAATTGCCATCTAGCCCAGGCTGGCTTCAGACTCGCAGCCCTCCTGCCTGAGCTTCGCAGTGTCGAGTTACAGGCTTGTGCTACTGCACCTGGTTTGCATTTACATTTTTTATGGTTGTATTTTAAAATGTTAAAACCCGTAGGTTACAAAGTGGTTTCGGTTCAGGTGGCAGGCACCTCCCACAGTGGCATCTGACATAAGAGGCAACAATCTGAACCAGGAAAGAGATGTGCACAGGACACTGCCACCTAGGCCACAGCCTTCCCTGGACTCCGTCCTCTTCCACTTGCACTTGTTTCTGTGGTTGTTGTGTACGCGATTCTGCAGAATTTTATCAGATGTATGGATTCCCATAACCACTCGTAATCATTTCTCAAAGGCAACCCACTTAGTAGAAATTAGTCTTACCCTAAGCAATGCCTTTGAGTTCAGAAGTTTAGAGGTTTAATACACTTAATTTTCTCATACACATTGCACATGGAGCCACTTAGTCGTGAGTAAGTGGTCTGAAATCATTTTGTGCACAGTGCCTGCCTGGCACAAGTCCCTGAATTTGATTCCTGGTACCAGAATTAAATAATAAATAAATAATCAAATGATTTTGTAGCATAGCTCCAGTGGTACACAAGTATGGATTTAATCCAACCATGCCACTGGACAGCTAGGGAAACGGAGGCTTCCAAGAGGTGGGGGGACTGGCTTGTGAGACCAGAAAGGGGCCAGAATCAGGACTTCCCTGGCGACAGTGTTTGCCTTTCTTCCCCACACTCCCGCTGCCCACAGTGGCTACAGCCCCCCGACCTGGCCTTCCGCCCCACCCTCAGCGATGTCTGCGGAGTCCTGATTTACCCTCCTGTGGGGAGCTGGTCCATGTTCCCATCTCTCCATCCCTTCCCACTTGCTTTCTCCTGATAGGTTTGCTTAAATGAAATGAACAGAGAGTCCCAGGACTATTGGATGTTTGGCTGCTAATGCTCTGCCCCCCTTTGGAGGGTCCCGTGCCATGTTCTCCCCCCAGATCTGCCCTGGACACCTACTGTGATTGTGTGCCCGGGTGTCTGGGCTGATAGTGGGCCCCACAGAAGCTGTGACTTGCTTGAGATGGGCAGTGGCACTTCAGTCAGCAGGGGCAAGGCAAGGCAAGAACAGGGCACAGGATGGGCATGTGTAAGGATGGGGCAGACAGGCCATTTGCCCAGCGTGTATGATCAGAAAGGTAGTTTTCTCTGGAGACCATGGACCCAGGAGAAGGTAGCCAGCACGGGAGTGAAGAGATGCAGTCCAGGCTAATGGAACAGCCCCCAAGACAGCCAGTGGCGCAGGAGGAAAACAGAGGGATGTACCAAAGGGACTGGGGAGAGGCCATTGGGGCTGCGTGCTCTGAACCAGAAGCACAGGGCATGCACAGAGCCCCCCATCCCCATGCTATAGAGACCCCAGCAGAGGCCAACTGTGGTGGGTGCTGGTGCCAGCTGGAAAGCACCTTTGGTGGGGTGCAAAGGAGAGGCAGGCCTGCAGCCGACACCCACAGCAACCAGGAGCAAGCGCTGACCACCCGGGCCCTGTCTCGCCCACAGAGCATGCTGGAACAGCTCCTGATCCACCAGCCCCAGGACCCCATCCCCTTCATGATTGAACACCTGCATCGGGACAATGACCACGGTGAGCCCTCTCCTCCTCTTCTTCCTCCTCCTCCTCCTCCTCTCCCTCCTTTCCTCCAAGATCCCACCCCACCTCTTTCCTACCTGTGTCAGGGCAAGGTGTCGAGAGGCTTTGACAACTAGAAGTGGTTAATTGAAAAATGCCTTCATTTCTTTTGGAGCACAACTAATAAAAATTCTCTTGCCAAGTTATTAAAATGCAAACCTCAGAATGGCCCACAGAATCAATTATTCATGCTTCCGCCTGCCCTGGCTGATGTCGCTTGTTGGGTCTAAACTCTCTGATCACTCCACTTGGCAGGTGTAAGTTGGGCTTCTGGTCTACCTCGACAGGCAAGGACTTGGGCTTTCCTGTTGGTCTCATTATCGGTGCCTGCTAATGAGCTCCAGGGCTCCCCAAAGCTCAGGTCGGCCAGACCCAAGACCAGAACCCAGAAGCGGGAGGAGCCAGCAGTGCCTCTAGCTCCATCCGGGAGGGAGGCGACTTACCACACGGTGGCCCATTCTGAGCCTCCGTGAGCCGGCTCCGCGCTGGCACCTGGAAGCTTCTAGCACTATCAGTGTGCCAGAGCATTATACCTGGTGCTGCCCAAAGGCCTGGGATGCCCTCCGGAGAGGTTCAGAAGCCAAATTGTTCAAAGGAGAAGATGAGAAGGAGGGGCCTGCGGACCTATGGGGGGGTGGGGGAGTGGCTGCCTGCCCTGATGCAAGCCCCGGGGGTCTTGGCCTGGCACCGGTGAATTAGAATGAGGGGCTCCACGGGGGAGGTCAGGTGAGCACCAGTAGTGCCCTGCCCCGAGTCTCCAGCTAGGCAGGAATAGGTGTACCTGTAGACATTTCATGATCTGGTGAGGACCACTGCATGCTGAAACATCCGGGGAAGTAGAACTGTGACCCCCCCCTTAGAGGATCTGTTTATTATGGGGCACAAGTGGGAGGTTTTGCCCCCACCTGCCCTGCAGGGTGACCCCTGATCCCGCCCTTCCCACCAGTGGTCTTCATTGCTGCAGACCCAAGCTCCATGGGAGGGAGAAGTCTCTGCCTCCTCTCCCAGCCCTCAAGCTGGTTGGGAGGTGGGGCTTTGGTCCATGAGCTCTGGCTCTCCCACTCATGCCACCAGCACTGTAGCACCCATGGGCACTGAAAAGCAGAGGAAAGTGAAAGGGAACAGGCAAAGGGGCCCGCCAAGCGAAAATAGGGGGGCTGTGAGGTGCTCACTCTGGAGCTGCAGTCCTCCTGCCCTCAGACTGCAGCATGTCAGTGACACCTGAACCCTTGCGTGGCCTCTGTTTCCTCATCTGTGAAGTGGATGTGTGCAGTGAGTGGCCTGGAACGAAGGCGTGGCCTGCTCCAAGAGAGCCACAGAGCGCGAGAAGCCCCTAAGGCTCCTAGAAGGTGATGGGGAACTTTCTCCTGGCGCAAAGCTTAATGAAATTTTCTTTTCTTGTTTGAATATCCCTTTTATTAATTCCAATTAATTTCACAAGATACTTGGTCTCGGTTTTCATGCATGCATATCACATTTTCATCATAACCATTCCCCAGATTTTCTGAATTACAAATTGTGCTTGATAACGAATACTTGGGGTTGCAGTGGCCTTTCTGTTATTGGTCTGCAGATCCTACCTATGGCATAACTGCCCTGTTCTGTTTGATTGATTGATTGATTGATTGATTGACTGACTGACTGACTGATAGATTGATTTTAGACAGAGTCTTGCTGCGTAGCTCAGGTTGGATTGAATTCACTATGTGGCTCAGGCTGGCTTCAAATGCACAGTGATTCTCCTGCCTCAGCTTCCAATATGCGCCACCACGCCGAGCCCTGCTCTGTTCAACTGCTGACCGCCAGGCTTCTCCAGGGCCCTGCCCTCGAAACGTCCGAGCCAAAATGGGCAACAGATCTGTCTTCTTTGTGTTGTGATCTCGCTGCTACCCGCAGGAGGTGGCGTCAGTGCCCCATCACTGGGGTAGTTAATCTCCAGCACCCTCCTCCTGGCTTGGCTGTGGTGCAGCTGGACAGCCGCCGCCTCCCCCTGCGATGGTCCCTTCTGATAGAGGAGACAGGGCGTGGCAAAGCTGGCAGGGGAAATAGCAAGAGCTGTCACTCACAAGATCCCAGGGTAGTGCCAAATAATTTTCAGGTCCCCATGAGATGTAGGCAGCATGCAAGAGCCCAGGAGCCCCTGGGAGCCTGCGGCATGGGCCCCGTGGGAGGCCATTCTGCATCTGCTGGATGCAGGCTGCACCTTACCCCTTTTTCTTTGTTTGGCTCAGGCTCCCTCTGCAGTGTAGTTCTTCCTACACACTTCTCTCATTTTTCAGATGGGCTTTTGGCACCGTTTGTGGCTTTGTTTCATCCAGTTCTTTGTTGGAGGCAGAGAGGACCTGGGACTGATTCGCTCTGTGAGCCATTTCTAAGGGGTCTACGAGATGATACTTTGTCCCTTGCTTCTGCCCCCATGGAGCCTCTCTTCCTCTCCACCCTGCTGTTGCAGGGAAGAGGGTGGGGGCCACCCGACCACCTTGCCTTCCATCTGAGCTGCCTGGCTGAAGCTAGGTTTCAAAGGCAAAGGTCCTTGAGTTCCCATAAACATTCTTTAGAGGGTAAATTTGTTCCACTCTCAAGTCTGGGCATCCTCTGTGACAATTGGGATATCTTGATGGTTTGCTTTTGTGAATTTCCTCAGAGTACAGAGAAGCCTCAGTTTATGCCTTAGGGGCCCCGAGAGCCTGTGACCACCATCGAGGCCTTCCACTGCTCTGGGCTGGCTCGCACATCACAGCACCTCCTTCCAGCCTCAAGGTGTCCCGGGCTCACTGGAGCTGGGACCTCACCCTTCACAAGTTCCTACTGGGCACGGGGGACATGATCCCATGCAACACTGGCTCCGGACTCATCCCACCTGGGTGTGTGCTGGAGGGGCCCTGGCCCTGGGCAGGCAGTCCCTTCCCGCTCAAAAAGCAGATTTAGTACAAAGTGAGCATTTACAGTGGCCCTGGGCAATATTAAAGCAGGCGGTGGTGGATATAATGGTGTGTTTCGTTTCTTATCAAACGTTTGTCCAGGAAAGCTGTGTATTAGAGCTGCAATACCTAAGGGTTTTCTTGTGAATTTTAAATCATGCTCCTGGTTAAACCTCAAAAGGCTTGGTGGATGGAAAGGTTCTTTGATTTCCTTTGAAGTGGTTGGAGGAGGTTGATTGCTTTTGGCAGTGAAGCAGCCACTTATGACACTGTTTATAAATAATTACTCATGAGCAGGGCTGGAATTTCAAGGTGTTAGATTTTAAAAACTGAAATTAATCACATAAATGAGCGCTAGAAATTAAGTGGGGAGAAAGGCCACGGATGTTCTTCTTTTAAAGTGTTCTCAGAGATGTGTACCATTTGGGTGCCACTTACGGGAGCCTGCTGGGGAGGGCTCCCCTGCTGCCTTGTGCTCCGCCGTGCTGCCCGGATGAACCCTTGGAAGCTGCCCGGGTCACCAGGGCTCTGATGTTGTCTCGAGCTCCGACACTGGAAGGGCTGCTGGGCTGGGCGGGGTTCTGAGACAGTGAGGGCCTGTGGGAGTCCCCTCAGAGCCCGTGTCCCCCGGCCTGTGACCCCGTCGTGTCCATGCAGGCATTTTCCTTGTGTCTGAGCGAGGCCCACTGCCCTTCGCCACCTTCTCTGCTGCCCCAAGCCTGTGCGACTCCAGTCCAACCACACCTTGTGCTTTGACCTGGCCAGGTGTCCCCAACACCACCTGGTTTCTAGACTCAGCCTCCACACCTGTTCCCCACCTGGCCTTGCTTCTTGGGTGCAGGTGGAGGCCCCCGGAAGCCTGGGCCCTGTGTACAGACCCACAGCAGGAGTTGGCTCTGAATCCCCGTCTGGCTTCCACCCCGGAATCTAGGAATGCCCTCCCGCCCTGATGGCAGAGACCCAGCCTGCAGCCTGAGCCGTCTGCCGGGGAACCTCGCCCTGGGGACCTGCAGGGCCAGGTACCTGCGTGGCAGTGGCGGTGTGGCTGACCTGGTAGCTCTGGGGTCTGTCCTCACATATCTCAGCATGGTAGACACATGCTGTGGCGCCTCTTTCCCCAGACTGTTTGGCAGCCTCACGTTAGGTGTCATTCCTGGTGGGGTGGCCTGGCCGCGCTGCCGGCCTGTGCAGGACTTTGTCATCGGTGAGTGCGCTCAGCAGCACCTGACTCGGCTGCTTGTTCTGGGGATGCCGACCAGCAGAGGGCGCCCTGCGTACGGTGGTGGGACGGTGACGGCTGAAAGGACAGCGGGGGAGGCTGCCCCGGGCGCTGCCCGCATAGCTGCCGTGGGCAGTCAGAGGAGAGGCGAGCTGGGCGCGCCCCTGGGGAGACCTTTTCGCCAGAGCGGCAGATGGGCACTTGCGGGCTGTGCGGTGGAGAGCCCGACTCAGGAGCTGGCACAGGATCTCAGGGAGCAACACTAGGCCTGGGCGGCTGCCGAGTGGCCAGGGCAAGGAGAACGTGGCCGGGGGGGACCGCACAGGAGGGGTGAGAAAGGCCAGGAGGGGACTGTTAGGGTCCTGGGTGGTGCTGTGGGCCCAGCTAGACAACCGACCATCCACAAGTGCTGCCCAGGGGTGCGGGGGACACGGAGGGAAGCAAGGAGCTGAGCCCGCAGCTCACTTCCGGTCCCCCCATCGCCGGCCCTCGTGGCCCATCCTACTCTGCCCGGCTGCTTCGAGCGCAGTGGGGTTCCCACTGGGGTGTTCTGTCAGTGCGCACGCAGTGGGTCAGGGTCGTCTTGCACTTGCGAGCTTTTTCCTGGACAGGGTGTGGATTGCTGAGCACCGTGTCACCCAGGAGCAGGGCCAGGCTAACGTGACCCGCGATCCAGAAGCAGGGAAGGGGCGATGGGCAGGACAGCACGCAGCAAGTGGTCACACAGGCCAGCCTGAGCACGCCGAGCGCCCTGTCGCCTTCCTGGGACCCCTGCTTTGTGCTCCTCCCGCCCCTGCTGGGACTGTGGTCTTTTCCCATCCACAGCCTGCTCTACAGCCTGGGAGCTGTTTTCGGAATTCTGCAGCGGCCACGACCGTCCCAGTGCTGGGACGGCTAGCACAAATAAGCAGCCAGTTTTTTCCATTTGCATAGAAATGCCCGTATTCAAAAGCAAAGACTTTCATATCTCGGGCTTTATAAATCTGGCTCACAGACTCCTATTTTTTTTTTTTTTTTTTTTTTTTGCCATTATTTTGCTCTGTACAAGAGGGGAGCAATCCAATTTGCTAAATAAACAGGCATAAATATGAAGAAAAAAAGCCTTGTGGGTCAATTTACATAAAATACAACTTTATTTGAGAGAGTATCCCTGAGACAAAGTCTCTGTTTAAAATACTTTATGGCAGTTGAATCCGGACCGTTCTTGATATTTATTAGTTTGGCAAACGAGTTACCGCGTCTGCATCCCTGTGGAGACAGACAAATAAACCATCTCGGTGATCGCTTGCCTGGCTCGCCCGGGACGCGCTCTGTGGTGCGAGGGTCCCAGCCGCTGGGTGACAAATGGCTGTGTCACCGGCAGAAATGAAATCTGGGGAGGAGAGAAATAAATACACCCAGAGTACCGCAGACATAGGAGGCTGCTTTGTCTTACTGAATGGTGACATTCAAATCTTTTTCTTCCGCAGCGCCGAAGATCATAATATTAGGTCCACCTGCCTCGGGGAAAACAACTATCGTAAGTGCATGGTATTAAGTGTGATAAAGCTGCAATATCTCACCCCTGCTCCGGCAGGCAGGAGCTTGCTCTCGGTGAGCTGTCAGCTACCAGGCTCCTCCTCTTCTTTTCCTCGCCTTTTTTTTTTTTTCCTCTCTTATTTTCTTATTACAAAAGGCAGCATGTGTTCGTAAGAAAAAAACTAGGAAATATGAAAAACAAAAAATGCAATTTCCCGACCACTCAGTAAAGTATTCCTTCAGCGCTCTGGGATATCCTTCCTGCGCCTTGCCCTGGCCACAGGAACGCGAGCCTCACGGGCTGGACTTGTAGTCACAGTTCTAGGAGGCGCAGGAAGGGGAGGAGGAGGGCGTGGGGGCTGGGTTCAGCAGTGCACACATTTCAGAAATATTTGGTGTGGGTCATCAAGATTTTTAATTATGAAATGTTTCAGTCAATCAGAAGAGCCCAGAAGCTGTGTCCCAGGTTCTCCTGGCCCCGGTCCCCAGATTTCACACTCATTTTGCCACCTCTGCATATCTTCTTTGTTCTCTCTCCATTTGAAAGAAAATTCACCTTTGAAGACACAGTGACCACCCAAGGTGGGACTCTCCTCGGCTGACAGTGAGCGCTGAGGAGCGCCCCCCCCACGACAGAGCTGTCGGCGTGGGTGCTGGTCACGGGTGGTTAATGCCCGGTGGCAGACGCCGTAGTCCTCACTGGAGCCCTTGATGGAGTGAGGTGGCCGATCTTCGTATTGAGCAGCCCACACCTGCTTTGCTTTTTGAGTAGCTTTGTGCTGTTGATCTGTCATGGATCAGTCTGTCTGTCTTGTCTTCCATCTGTCTGCTCAGGTTTTCTTTTTCTTTTTTTTTTTTTTTTTTTGTCTTTTTGAGACAGGGTCTCACTATGCAGTTCAGGCTGGCCTTCAGCTCACTTTGTAGCTCAGGCTGGTCTTGAACTTACAACAATCCTCCTGCCTCAGCCTCCCGAGTGCTGGGATTGCAGGTCTGTGCCACCACGCCCGGCTCACTGCTCAGGTTTTCTGTGTGGCTCCTCAGTTAGGGCAGTGCTGGGCTGTCACCTTCCACTCCTCTCTGCAGCTAGCACCCCCAAATGCAGCTGCCTGCACTGCTTCACGTGACTGGGCTGCTTTGACAGTACAGGTCCTGGCCCTCTGCAAAGGACCTCATCAGAGTCTCCTGGGATGGGCCCCAGGAACCAAGCTGGAAAGGGCTCTGCACTATCCTGCCCAGGCCGGCAGAGGGCTCCTGTCTTGTGGCCCTCAGGGCCAGCTGTGTGGCATTCCTAGCTCTGGCTCTTCCCTGGCTGCTAGGAGCAATTTGTTAGCGAAGCAGGGCAGGCTGGGCCCCAAGTCCTGTGCCAGTGGGAGCAGGGCCACCGAATTCATCTCCCTGATGGGCCTCTCCTGTAGCTGGCTCCAGAGTTTGAGCCCAGCTGAGGCGCCCTCCGCAGGTGCTCACGCTGGTTGAGGCCCATCTGCATCTGTCAGGGCCTTTTGGAGGGTTCCACCCAGCCCAGGGAACCAGCCAGAGCTGTCAGGATCAGCCGGTGCTACAGTGCTCACCGGCGTCCTCTTGGTGACAAGAGCACTTTCACAGGTTGACATCCCTTGAAATTCAGTCTTCACCTCCATGCAGTACACAACAGTCACAGGGAGCTAAGCACGGAGCTCCCCTGTCTACACAGATGGGCCAGACGCTTAAGGGAGAACCGGTGGGAGCGTGGGCCATGGCTCCGTACTGCTCCGCCCGGCCCCCTGTACACCTTCCTTGGATTAGAAACTTGTACTCAGAGCGCCAGAAAGCTTCCGGCCTGGGTGCAGCTGGCAGCAGGTGGGAGAGGGTGCAGACAAGCAGCCTGGGTGCCATGTGGGTCAGCAAGGCGAAGCCTCCCCGCGGCTAGGAGGCTTGGGAGGAAGGCCCTGGTGGAGTCAGTGGGGACGTGGCCGTCGATCTCGCCAACCTCTCCCCTTCTGCTTCCTCCTTCAGGCCATGTGGCTTTGCAAGCATCTCAAAACGAACCTCCTCACCAGGGGGAGCTTACTGGGAAGAGAGCTGTCCTCTGTGGCTGCCGAGGCCAGGAAGTACTACCAGAAGTTCAAGGTAGGCAGCCTGACCCAAGGACAGGGACAGAGGGCTAAGCTTCCCAGTCCTCCCCACCAGGCACACACAGCATGTGCTTGCTCTGCTGGTCCCTGAACCAGGCTCGGGCTAGGGTAGGGTAGAGGCTACCCACACGGACGGGTGGGCCCGTGGCCTCGTGAGAGGGACCCCGGCAGGCTGAGGGCTCGCTTTGTCCCATGGGATCTTTGTGCCCAGGTTACTCCTGTTCTTCCTGGAGTCAGCTAAGTACAGGGGTGGGGGGCAGAGGAGGAAAGGTCTCCGTCCCACAGTGGTGGCCCTGGCAGGGCTGAGCTGGGCTAGGACCATAAAGGGCCATCATCCAGCTGTCACCAGCATGGACAGTCCAGCCCTGGACCTAGCACCACCTGGAGCCTCTTTACCGTCCTCTCTCATCCACTGTTTCCAAAGCACTGAGTTTGCAGAATACCCTCAAAGGAGAACTAGAGGCAGGGCACATTGGCTGCTGTGTGTTCTCTTTTTTCTTCTCTTCTCTTCTTCTCTTCGCTTCGCTTCGCTTCGCTTCGCTTCTCTTCTCTTCCCTTCCCTTCCCTTCCCT